>BGNK01007932.1:486-14288 GCA_003297005.1 Symbiodinium sp. clade A Y106 | reverse complement strand
TTCCACACCCCTCATCGGTTCCTGCAGGAAACGGGCCTGCGGTATCGACCGATAATGTCCATGATTGCGGGGTCAGTATTTTTCTATGCTGCCGTTGCCTAGCTGCCCCGGATAAGCAACCTCTGCAGTCCCGTCGAAACGGTGTATGATTGTTCTTTAGATGTTCGATGAATCCCGCGTCTATAGATCTCAACGTGGAGTGAGAGTCACCTGCATTTTCCTTGAGTGATCGTCCCAACNTTCGATGAATCCCGCGTCTATAGATCTCAACGTGGAGTGAGAGTCACCTGCATTTTCCTTGAGTGATCGTCCCAACATATTTGACACTGCCAACCAAAGACCTGGAGCCCATTGCGACCAGGTCTGAGCTTGACCCGGTCCCCGAGGACGAGTGAGATACCCTTCATCCCAACAGTCCACCAAAAGCGAATCCGGATACATGTTGGTGCACAAGGTGGTTGGCCGAGCTTTGGCGTGTCCCAACGGCCCCTGATGAAAGGAAACTTCTGTCAGCTCCAGTATACCGCACACAGCCTTCCACTCCGGAGTAACCCAAAGCGAAGCGTATCCCTCTTCAGGCTTAACCTGGTCGCTCAGCTTCACACCCAAAACACCACCCTCCTCAGGATCTTCTGGGTGCTCAACCGCGCAAACAAGTGAAGTCTTGGACAAAGCTTCATTAGAGACATGGGCGACAATCATCAGCACAAGCATCCTCATCAGCAGAACATCATCCACTCGANTCTTCTGGGTGCTCAACCGCGCAAACAAGTGAAGTCTTGGACAAAGCTTCATTAGAGACATGGGCGACAATCATCAGCACAAGCATCCTCATCAGCAGAACATCATCCACTCGACGCTGTGCAAGCTCTTGGCCATTCAAACCGTCTACCCCATATTCCCCTAGGCTCTCACCTCGAACCCGAATGGGTCTAATCACACCATCCCCCTGGTTAACTGCATAGCGACACGGTGCANGCAAGCTCTTGGCCATTCAAACCGTCTACCCCATATTCCCCTAGGCTCTCACCTCGAACCCGAATGGGTCTAATCACACCATCCCCCTGGTTAACTGCATAGCGACACGGTGCAAAGGTTCTACTAGGAGGACTACAAATCAATGCCTTGATCCTACCCCTGGCAGCCTGACGAAGTAGAAACTGATATGTTTCATCAGCCAGAAGATCTTCACCAGTTTCCACTGGTACATGTACCATTCCATTCTTCTCGGCTACCTTGTCAAAGGCCCTGCGTCCTTCCCCACAAAAGAGATGCAACACCAATCCCTCTGAGCGCTCAAACCTTCTCCTCATCCTACGGTTCCAGGTGAACGTCTCACTCACCTGATCCTGGACCGACGCAACCACCTGATCCACAAGATCCGTTGGAGTATCCTTGAAGACACTCTCCACCAACATCTTCAAAGCCGCATCCCCCTGCGCATCCCTGCGAACCACTAGGTGCGCAAGTTCCTTGACACTCAAGCCAGTCATGTCCCTCATCAGGCAGCACATGCGAGCCTTCAGACCCTCAGACTTCAGAACAAGCTGCTCGTATCGATCAATTAACGCAAGGGCACACTCCTCTGGAATTTCGGGACACCCTGTTTGCACGTCCACAGGAAGTTCACCTTCAGTTGGGTGCCACACTCTACACCTGGAATTATTCCACTCCATCTTATAGCCCAGGCTCAGAATTGCCTTCACAGAAACAATCGGAGCCACATACTCCCTACTCAAAAGAATGCCAGCCCGATTAACCAACAAGGAACACTGACCATATGCCAACTTCACCTTAATCTCTGGAAGATGGAACTCACTCTCACGAGCAGCCCTGAGGCACGTGGTAGCCCCGCCATCAAGCAACCCCTTGCGCTCACCTTTCTGCACTTTACACAGAACCCTGACCAGTGGGTCCACATGCACCGACAGAGATGCAAGTCTGAGGCTTTGCAACAGTTGCGCGGCTTCCTTAATGGCTTCATCTGAAAGGCCATTCCCCTTCTGGCTAGCAGTCTGACCCTTTGTGGATGAGGGTTTACCCGAACCGGAACTTGTCTTACCCCCTCCCTTAGGTCCTAAACTACCCTGCTGAACTCCCTTACCCTTTCCCCCTTCCAAAGGCTGCGACTTCGGAGCGCTGCCACCCCCTGGAGCGGTGCAATCGGCCTTGGCATGGGCACCTCCACATGTCCAACACTTGCCTGGCCTCTCTGCAGTATGGGCAAAGGAACAGTTCTTACCATAGTGGCAACCTGCATCAGTGATCCAGCCTCTACAAGGATTCTTTGGTTTCGCTTTCGGATCTGGCTTCTCAGGGGTCCCCTTAGGTTCCGAAGGTTTCTGGCTGTCCGACTTAGCACCACCCTTGCCCTTGTCCAAAGCAGCCACCCTAGGACGCTTTGCCGAAGTGTCCGGCATTGCCACAGCTAACAGTTCAAACTCGGCAAGAAGAGCCGTAACGTACTCTTCTACACGATCGTGGCTTGGGACTGTGTCCAGCTGTAACTGCATCCTTGCTGTATGCATTCGAAATGACAGAGCTGTGTGTGACTGCAAGAGCGCCTGAACACTTTTGTCAATCCCCTGAAGCAACAGAGAACTGTCCGGAACCGAGATTCCCATCGACTTCGCCCTATCGAGATGTCTCGACCATCTCTGTAAGTTGGCCACCGCTGCAACAGCATCATTACTCACATCCAGATTTGTCAAGCCCTTCAGTAGCTCACCCCTTTCTACCAGCCCACCTGGCTGATACGTCTTCATGGTGATGAACAAAAGGCCTGTGCAAGTAGTGTTTCTTTGTGACAACGCCATATTATAGATGGTATCTGGCAACGCCTTGATCAACATCGCGAGTCCCCTCGCCTCAAGACGAATAAACACATCACCCAACAGCCTTGCACTAGGCTTACCGGTAATCCTAGCACGCTGAAGTGNATAGATGGTATCTGGCAACGCCTTGATCAACATCGCGAGTCCCCTCGCCTCAAGACGAATAAACACATCACCCAACAGCCTTGCACTAGGCTTACCGGTAATCCTAGCACGCTGAAGTGGAGATGCCTGACACCATGCATCATAGGCAGCCTTAGCTTCATCTGTCACGCATTTCCACCACTCATGGGCCTTAGGGGCTAAATCCATCATGGACGACTTGATCTTATGAAGCCAATCATTGCATCTCAAAGCTGGACACGCTTCTGTTACAGGCCCCANATCTGTCACGCATTTCCACCACTCATGGGCCTTAGGGGCTAAATCCATCATGGACGACTTGATCTTATGAAGCCAATCATTGCATCTCAAAGCTGGACACGCTTCTGTTACAGGCCCCAGCTTCGGAAGTTCCCAAAGGGTCCTTTCTCCCGGTAGGAAATCCTTAGCCTGCGACTTAGACTGCATATTATCATCCCTCGAATCCCCATGCACCGACAGACTGCTCAGATTGATTGACTGATGCTGCGCAGAGTCCGGGACCCCCAGAGGTGGAGGAGATGGAGGCGGGTCTCCCTTTGGGATCCTTGTTCCTCCCGGAGTGGCTGGCGAAGCCTGAAGTTTCCTAGCGAATCTATACGATGTCACATGTCCGGTATCTGGGGATTTGTTTGCCGCACGCGAAGGACTACGACGAGGTTGTGNCCTTGTTCCTCCCGGAGTGGCTGGCGAAGCCTGAAGTTTCCTAGCGAATCTATACGATGTCACATGTCCGGTATCTGGGGATTTGTTTGCCGCACGCGAAGGACTACGACGAGGTTGTGGAGACCTACTGGCGCCACTCCGACTACCTGCCGCGCTACCTCTATACACCGGTGGAGGCGGAGGAGGACTACCATCAACAGCCCGGAAAGGGGACGCAGCCTTGGAGCTCCACGGACCAGAGCCATCCTTCAACTTACCTGGATCGCCAGATGACTGATACACCTTTGGATTTGGGCTTTCAGGGCTAGGATTTGGAGGCGGTGCGGGTACAGGNCCTTGTTCCTCCCGGAGTGGCTGGCGAAGCCTGAAGTTTCCTAGCGAATCTATACGATGTCACATGTCCGGTATCTGGGGATTTGTTTGCCGCACGCGAAGGACTACGACGAGGTTGTGCGGTGGAGGCGGAGGAGGACTACCATCAACAGCCCGGAAAGGGGATGCAGCCTTGGAGCTCCACGGACCAGAGCCATCCTTCAACTTACCTGGATCGCCAGATGACTGATACACCTTTGGATTTGGGCTTTCAGGGCTAGGATTTGGAGGCGGTGCGGGTACAGGNGCAGCCTTGGAGCTCCACGGACCAGAGCCATCCTTCAACTTACCTGGATCGCCAGATGACTGATACACCTTTGGATTTGGGCTTTCAGGGCTAGGATTTGGAGGCGGTGCGGGTACAGGCTCTTCTTCAAGTGCGAAGTACTTAGGGGCTTCAGGAACCAATACCACCGACCCCTGACTATCATACACCCCTTCCCTCATAACACCATTAATCCAAACCTGAACCTTTTTTCCAACCATCTCACCCTCAATCCCTCTCTGACATGCCGGCAATTGCTCGACCCTTGAAGGTCCTGCGCAACTCTGGATCTGCTGCACACTTGAGGGTTCTGGGTCCTGGTGCTTAAGGGGGTCGTGACTAAACCCTACCCTATCTTGACCTTTCCCTAAACCCCTATTGATGTTCCCAGCACTCCGCGACACCTCCTGCAGTGAGGCACTGTCTCCCACCTCCATCGGTTGGGTATCTTGCAACGCAGCATCAAGCTGAAACCACGATGGATGCATGCTCCTCGAACCCTCAACTTGAGGTCCCAACGAAAGATCTTGAAACGCCCTGGTTGCTTGCAGCAGTTTATCCCCTGGTCCCGTGCTAGGCATGGCAGCAGGCATCGTATCCTCCGAAGACGACTGGAATGAAGTCCACGGTGGTCTGAAGACCCTAGAGTGTCCGGCATCTAGGTCCCTACCACCCTGAACACCGATACCCTTACCAAGCTTAGCCTTATTCCCTAGAGCTCCACACCCTCTTCCTTCAGATGGCCTTGACAAACTAGAATTCCAAGTTTGTACATAGCCCTCTACAGCAGCTACTTCTTGTCCGGCCCTAACAGAAGGTTGCTCTACCCTGGCGATTGATCTACCAGACTCCACAAACCCCCTTTGGAGGTCTCTACTGCTCAAGCCCGACTCAGCAGAGCTCCTCGAAGCCACGTCCACAGCCTCTCGCCGCAACAGCTCGTTCTGGTCCATCAGCTGATACACCAACCTTTCAAGAAGCTCTACGCGCTCATGTTGACTGGTCTGCTGCTCCAGCTGTTCGCGGAATAAGGCTTGCATGGGGAAGCCTGGCTCCACATCAGATCCTCGTCCAGACCTTTGACGCCGCTCCCCAGCAGGTATATGACCCTGCTGTCCAGACTGATGGTCCAAGGTTCCTCGAGACATCCCCTGTAGAGGGACATTCGAACCAAGATCCAATCCCCTTCCAGACCGTGACCCACTCTCTGCAGCAACACGTTGTCCCTGCACACCGGGCATCACACCATTGACGCTCGCCTCATCAGCCAATCTAGTTGGCCCTCGAGCCCGTCCTTGATTCAAAGGCAATGGCGCCCTCTGAGCAGAATTCTCCCTTTCCGGAGACTGTTCATCACGTCCATCACCCACTGACTCAAACTCGTAGTCAGGTTCCAAACCTTCGGTGGCTTGCAGCAATATGTCTGCTGCCTGTTGTTCAGGAGTCCTGTCACCAGCTTCCGCGCCCCGTGTCACCGGCTCATCATCTCCAGTGTCTCGGTCGCCTGCGAACAGGCCTCCTCGCTCTGGGAACCCTGAGAGCCCTTGGCCTTGCGGACTCTCACTCCCACCATCCATTCCACCATACTCTGGTTCGCAACCCGAACCGACGGCAGAATCCATTGCGACGCACTACAGCGGTCAGAGCTTTGGGCTCATAACCTGCCTTTGCAGGCAGGCTGTTCACTCAGACTGCCCTTCACTGCCTTTTTCAGCAGCACGACTCACAACGAAGAAATCAAAGCTAATCTGTGAAAGCCTTCTCAAGAAAGCTACCTGCANTGCCTTTGCAGGCAGGCTGTTCACTCAGACTGCCCTTCACTGCCTTTTTCAGCAGCACGACTCACAACGAAGAAATCAAAGCTAATCTGTGAAAGCCTTCTCAAGAAAGCTACCTGCACTAACTGCTGGCTTCTGCCACAAACGGTATCTGAAAGTTGAGTGTGTGGAGCTCTACGACTGGACCAAACCTGGACCCTTGATGCCGACACTCCAAAGCCTGTGAGCACATGCTCTGCGCACACACACANAGTTGAGTGTGTGGAGCTCTACGACTGGACCAAACCTGGACCCTTGATGCCGACACTCCAAAGCCTGTGAGCACATGCTCTGCGCACACACACAAAGACATGCCTTCGCACACAGTCACTCCCCCAACGAACACCGCTTCGTTCCATGCTGTTGTGCAGAACAAAATGTCCTGTAGCATGGGTTACCTCGCGCAAAACTGTCTGCGTTAAGGAACCTCACTGGCTCCCACAGAACTTACACCTGCGGCGAGCGATTACTTCTTGATTAGGGTCCAAGGCAGCACAATCCTTGCTTATATGAACACGCTTCGCCATTCTGTTGAAGTACACTACATCCTGGCTTGGAAATCCCTCATGCAATCTACACACGTAACAAGTCTGACGTCTGCGAATATCCGATGACTTACTGGCTGCAGGACACTGCAACGACCTGTGAAAGCAGTCTCCGTTCTGAGTGACAATCACATTTACACCCAATTCAGCCTCATCACAACTGAAAATTTGCATCTTCTTAACCCCAAAAGGTCTTCTCACTCGGTCCACACAAACGGTTGAGCTCGCCTGTGTAGGATACTCAACAGATTCATCCCCACAACCAAACGGAAGGGCCCGGTTTGGGTCCTCTGTGCGAGCCCCGCTCTGTTCCGTGGCCCTCGGGCCATCTCCGCTCGATCCACTGGACCTGCTGAGCCCCTGTTCGTTAACTCCTAACCGTCTCGGGTCACTCGGGAGTTCTAAACCACAGGGTCCTACTTGAGGTGCAGCTGTTGCCACGACAGGACGTGTCGCCTCACGGGTCCTAGCGGGCTCTAAACCGAAGGGTCCTACTCGAGATTCAGAGGTTGCTGCGGCAGCTTGTGCCGGCTCACAGGTCCTACAAGGTCCTAAACCGAAGGGTCCTACCCGGGATTCAGAGGTTTCTGCGGCAGCTTGTGCCGGCTCACCAGTCCTACGAGGTCCTAACCCACAGGGTCCTACCCGGGATTCGGAATCTGCCGCGGTAGCTTGTGCCGGTTCCCAGGTCCTATTGGGACCTAAACCCTTAGAGGAATCAGGTGGGGGCCTCCTTATCCGCAACCCCGCAGCAGACAGCCCTTCAGAACTGTCCTCAACAACTTCTACCACCTCACTCTTATTTCTCTCGGTACTCCCAATATCAGCATTGATGGTGACATTCACAACTGGTGGAATCTGCAACCCACAACCCGATGGAACGCTACCAAACCGAGAGTCACTTCCAACCCCTTTTCCTTTCCCAGGTCTCGGAGTCCCAACATTCTCTGATGGTGTCGCTTCACCTGAGTACTGCAAAGAACCGGTAGAGCGCATGCTACCTGACTGTTGACGGTTTGTACAGCACCACAAACATCCTACAGCACATACAGCACCGACTAAACCACACCCTAATGCAACCAAACCCAATAAGAACCACAGCTCCCAAGAGCCATCCGTCCCTTCTTCAGAGTCTCTCCAGGCTCTTGCCGAGTGCACCGACGCAACCAAACTGACTGCTGCAAGACTCCTCGCGCTGACATGTGAACCACTAGACCCAGAACCTCTACCACGTGGCATACCCGAATCTGTGCTCCACTCTCCCATTGAGGAAAGACTTTCTTCTGCCTCGCTAGGTGCATCAGCTTCATCGTCCTCATACACGACCCTGTCAGTAGGTACATGATGAAGGGGTACAATAGGGAACCGAGGAACAGCTGGGGTCCTATCAACCTCAAGAACCTCTCCTACAGGAACCCTTACCCCGGTCTCTGCTAGCTGCTGAGTGTAGTAGAGCTCGACTTCTTGAACCATTGCATGCGCACGTGCAGCATCACGGTACTCAATGCGATTGACAAATTGGACCTCAGGTGAACCCCTAGGATCCACTGGACCTGGCAAGGTTTGCGGAACCCTGCCAGCATCAAACGAACTCCGTGCACCTTCCATCTCCACATGTTGTTCGTAATCTTGCTGAAACCCTTCATCTTCTAAGCGTCGAGGTTCCCAATCCCTAAGTTGAGAACCACTGCGCTCCAGCTGAGTCGTTGAACCTCGATGCTCCCCCGTTTCCAAGGCGCTGAACAAACCCTGCTCATCAGTCTGCACACCACTGTCAACCCTAGTTGGCACCAGTACGGATTTCTTCAGCCCTCCAGACACAGGTCGAGGACGAAAGCACCTATCAATCAACCCACCAATCCTAGTGGCTAACCAAAAACCACAACCTATCCCAAACCCACACAGAACACTTTGCAAAAAATCTCCAGAATCCTCAACCCTAAGTTGCCATGTCACAGCATCAACTCCGGAAACCTGGATCAACACAAGCAGGGCCAACAAAGCCTTGGAGACCTCACCAGGCTTACTGTGCATGGTGGCAACTTGCGTTCTGGGTGGTGTGGCAGAACTTGTAACCTGAGGGGCCCAGAGATCACAGACCTTTATTAAGTCCTCCAACCTCGACGGACCTACCGGCTTTGTTCCTATATCAGCAGGCATAAAAACCCCTTCTAGATGCGCCAGCACCCACAAGCCCTCCTCTAGATCGCTGCGAATCACCGCCCCCCTCAGCCTAAGATGGCGAGTTCGCCATGACCCAGACTCCAGCACACACAACTGGATAGCTGCAGCATTATCACAGTACAAGCGGGCTTCAATGTCTTTCTCATGCACGTCCATCAAAGCTGCTACTGTGGGTCGCATTGCTTTTCCAAGAAGATGGGCCTCGGCAAGTGAGTAGAGCTCACATTCTGCAGTATGGGATGCAATCAGCGTCTGTCGATTCGAAGCCCAAGCCACCAGCGCTCCTCCCCAGTACAACTGGATACAACCATAGCTGCGGCTCTGTTCATCCGCCGCAAAAGAAGCGTCCGCAAACGCATCTATGCTTTCAGCCGTCTCCTGAAACTTCAGCTGATCCCATTTCCCACATCTTCCTTGAGCAGGTTTGTAATGCAATCCAATCCCAGGTGTACCTCTAAGATATTTGATAATCTGCTCTGCACGCGCTACTGCTTCTGCTGGATCATGAACTATCCTCTGCGATGCCATACTGACCGCATAGGAGATATCCGGTCGGGTGCGGTTAGCGACCCAGAGAAGTTGCCCAGTGAGAGTCTGGGCTCTTTTGATCAGACGACGCTTCTCGTCATCACCAAGAGCTTCACATGAGCCACTCATCTTGATCGCTGGTGCACGCTCGGTACCTGGAATCTCTTCATCATACTGGTCCAGCAAATCCCGAACGTAACTCTCCTGATGAACCCGAATGCCCTCGGAAGTTCGTTCAAGTTCGTATCCTGCAAACTTCATGCAATCACCAACACCCGAAACCCACTCTGGGGGTGACAACTCCCACTTGCTCTGTAAGGCCTTAATCACCCCTTCTACCACATCCCGTTCAGCTCCGATCAGAATGTCATCAACATACAGGGCTACCACCCCAACCTTCACCCCACACTCACTAGATGCATCGACCCCCTCCTTAAGTCTCCATTCGGATGGCATCTTGCAAATGTGCAACAGGTTTGCATCCTCCGGTACCTTCCTCAGGGTCAAAATGCTGTCACCATAGGGAATACGCAACTCCCCAATGACCTTATCCCTGTGACACGCCCACGACTTCGGTGCTGAAGCCAGGCCATACAGCGCTTTACACACTCTCCAGAACTTGCACTTTGTGATTCCTGCTTCCCTAAGGATGCTAGGCACTCGCACCACAGTCACAAGTTGTTTGCCCTCCCTTGTCATCTCCATCAGAGGGGCATTCAGGAACGCGGTGCGAACATCCACTGAACTCAAGACCCATGATGATTCAAGTGCACACCTCCGCAGCATAAGCCTGAGAGTTTCCGCCCCTGCCCCACTAGCGTACAGCTCAGAACGATCACCAACTCCGCTGCTGCCACAGAAATTTCCACAGCCAACTATGCGAGCCTTGCGGCGGCCAGTTGGCTTACGCACATACACCAGTTTTCCGGGAATTTGCTCAACAGTAATGTTAGGGTCGGCTATCAGGGCTTGATACGCCCCATTATCAAGCTCATCAACTGCAGCAGTTTTGGACACAAGTGACTCGTACTCCTCTGTCATAGGCGGTATCCAATGAGGAAGCTCCCTTCTCACCTGCTCAGCTGCAATGATTTTCGTTTGCAATGGAGCGGGATCATCTTCGCTCCGCTCACACGAAGATTGAACCACCCCTCCCGAACTGGGAGCGCTTGCTCCCTCTTCATCCTCGGATTCCACAGCATCAACGGATGCTCCAGGCAACTGAAGGCTGCTAAGACTAAGTCCAGGGAATGATTGCACAGCAACATGTTCCAACTTACGAAGTTCCTGAACCTCGGCCTTTCTTAGCTCCTCCAACTCCCGTTCAAGGCCTTTAATATCTTCAACCAAACCCAACTCACACTCCTTGAGCACTCCCTCGAGATCGTCACTTAAAGCTTCTAACATCCGGCACCTACATTGATGTTCCAGAGCTAGCTCCTCGGAGACCTCCCTCACCATCCCTGTCACAGGCCAATGTGTGCGCTCTAAAACGCAACAGTTGTCATCTGCTGCCTCTACAGGCCCGCAACGGCAAAGGCGCTTGGACACCAACGGCACCTCGTACGGAAGGAGAACTTCATCGCAAGGGACATCTTGGCTCTCGACTTGTTGAATCTGCTCTAGCGAGCGAGCAAGACGACACAGTTCAATCCCTAGACACTTGTACATGACCTCCCTCGGGCATCTAGCGGGGAACTCTTCACGAACTGTAACCTTGCCACGCGTCGCTCCTAACAACTCAATCCCCTTGGCACACCCAGTTACCAAGTCCTCACACCTGAGTTGTGGACTCGACAAGTCAACTCGACCATCACTTTCACCCACCTGCAAGGTTCCTCTATTGCAATTTCCAGGAGTGCTGGGCTCGACCTGAATAGACCCACCAAGGCTGCACAGTCTAGGAACGGATGGATCGGAAATTGCATCAACTCCGCTGTACTCTCGTGCCCGAGTTTTACCGCATTGCTGCATAAACAGCCTTTCACACTGATGCGGCACCTCAACAACACCTGGTACTTCTGCAAAGGATTCCACTCCCCCGGTCCCGGCAACATACTTTCCCACACCAACAGACTGTACTGAACAAGGACTACACCCTCGATAGTCTATCTTGGGTTTTGCGTTGGGTTTTTCCCCGGAATTTGCATCCGTACCTGCATCTGTATCCCCCCCCCCAGACCTAGCACAGGTTGGGGCACCAAGATGCAAGGAAAAGGCTGACCAACCCGTCCACTTAGTTGCGGGCGCACGCCCTCGACCCTTGCGCCAGCAATGCCACGTATGAACAGGCTCCTGATCCTGGACTTGTTGTTCACACAACCTCAAGTCTCCAAGGCAAGACTTTGGAAAAGGAAGCATATCGCTGTCTGTAGGAACAAACAGCTGACGACGAGGCACCGGATGATATCTTACCAAAGTACCAACCGACGTCTTATACCCCCAATACTCAGTCTTAGTTGCTG
Organism: Symbiodinium sp. clade A Y106; assembly: GCA_003297005.1. Lineage (NCBI taxonomy): Eukaryota > Dinophyceae > Suessiales > Symbiodiniaceae > Symbiodinium > Symbiodinium sp. clade A. The sequence goes on along the minus strand of BGNK01007932.1, from coordinate 2,471 downwards.
GAACATACGTGAAACCCAGATCCCACAGTCGTTTCCGATCCGGCTTCTTCAGCTTATGAAGACCCCTGGCGGTGTACCCAAACAGCAGCAGTTGAGGCCCCGCTGCCACAACCGATGCGTGCCAACCTTGTGGCTCGAAAACAAAGGGTTCATGGGAATTATACACGTGCACGCACCCAGCAACCTCCTTGCCCTTGTCATCCTTCCGAACTACAATCTCACCATTATCCTCAGGCCTCTTCTGCAACCAAAGACCTCCTCCAGATGAGACAATCGGCAACACAACATTTGGCACACCCCGTTGATTGTGCACGTCACGGTGCATACTGTGATGCACGTTCAGAGCCAGGCCAACCCCTGCAAATGGAACGTCTGTATGCCTTGCAAGATATGCACACAAATACTTAGTGAGCCACTCATGATCCGTAGTGTCCGATCGTACCCCTGACATCCCGCTATACGTAAACCCACCGCTAAGGAAGTTACACCGAAGAGACTCACCCTCTCCTCCGCTCCCCTCCTGAAGCTTACGACTGTTCATGGGCATTGTTCGTGCCATGCAGACAGCCAAGGACGCAATGTGTCTGGGCTCCCAATGTTCAGCTTCGTACAGCTTCTTAGCCAGAGCATCCGCAGGATGACTTGGGTCACGAATAACACCAGTTGATTCCAACCTCTTCATCTTGGTCTTCTCGCGCACCCGAACCGCCGGCGCATCAAGATCAACAGGCTGACCAACATGCTCAAATTTCACATAAGTGCCATCTACAGCGGGAAACAGCTTACTTGTAGTGAATAACCGACCGTCTTCAGTCCGCACCACCCAACCTCGCGAGCAATCTGACGATGGGCACTTTGTGTAAGCCTTGGCCGTGAGGGATTCCCACACACCTCTGTGCCACGACCTCTGAAGAACTTGGACCTCCGTATTGTAGGGCACGGTAGGAAAAGGCTTCATCTTGAGTACCCTTCTGGTGGATTCCCTAAGTTCATGTGCTGCAAGTTTAGCAGCAAGCGGCCAGTCAGCAAGGTCCGAGCCAGACCCTTGTAAGATGGATCTCGTTTTCCCCTTTACTCTCATGATTGCTGCTTCAGCTCTCCCATTAGACTGATGCTCCTCTGCAAACGCCAGGGTTTTGTGGATCCCAAATTTTGCACACCACGTCTTAAGGGTTTCATTATTGTACTCTCTCCCCCTGTCACTATGGAGCCTCTGGACCGAAAAACCATCGGAAACAATCCGGGCATACATTCTGCTGATTGCATTCGTCACCTCCTGCTGCTTCTTTGATGGCACCGGCTCTGTCAACACATAGTCGACAACCGTAACCTTCGGCAGATGCAACGCCTGTGCCTCCTGCAACCAATCCTTTTGAGAACCCTTAACCCTATCCGCCCAACTTTCCCAAGCTTTCTTAGCATCCGCAGCATCCTTTGCACTCACTTCTGGTTCCACTTCTGATGGTTCACAGCCCTGCTCCATAAACCATTCCTCATCTGCCAGATGATCAGCAAACATCTTAACATCAACACCCGGGTCGCGATCCGCCGGCTCTGTCACCTCAGGCCCCTTAGTACTGAGAAGAGGAATTGAAAGTACCCCTACGATGAGATACTTAGGTCTTTTTCCACACCCCTCATCGGTTCCTGCAGGAAACGGGCCTGCGGTATCGACCGATAATGTCCATGATTGCGGGGTCAGTATTTTTCTATGCTGCCGTTGCCTAGCTGCCCCGGATAAGCAANATCGACCGATAATGTCCATGATTGCGGGGTCAGTATTTTTCTATGCTGCCGTTGCCTAGCTGCCCCGGATAAGCAAGCTCTGCAGTCCCGTCGAAACGGTGTATGATTGTTCTTTAGATATTCGATGAATCCCGCGTCTATAGATCTCAACGTGGAGTGAGAGTCACCTGCATTTTCCTTGAGTGATCGTCCCAACATATTTGACACTGCCAACCAAAGACCTGGAGCCCATTGCGACC
>BGNK01007930.1:0-14297 GCA_003297005.1 Symbiodinium sp. clade A Y106 | reverse complement strand
AGCCAAGATACCCTTCCTGTTGGCCTATGTTGGAGCCAAGATACCCCTCATGTTGGCCTATGTTGGAGCCAAGACAGCCCTCATGTTGGCCTATGTTGGAGCCAAGATAGTGGTTACAATTCACTTAAACCCTCGCGGGGGCTGAACCACTCAATTCACTTAAACCCTCGCGGGGGCTGGAGCCAAGATACCCCTCATGTTGGCCCTCATGTTGGCCTGTGTTGAGCCAAGATACCCTTCCTGTTGGCCTATGTTGGAGCCAAGATACCCCTCATGTTGGCCTATGTTGGAGCCAAGACAGCCCTCATGTTGGCCTATGTTGGAGCCAAGATAGTGGTTAAACCCTATAGGGTTGCAACCCTATAGGGTTGCAACCCTATAGGGTTGTACAACCCTTGCGGGTTGCAACCCTATAGGGTTGCGTTAAGTGAATTGTAGAGTGGTAAACCCTATGTAGGGTTTAACCACTCAACCCTATAGGGTTGCAACCCTATAGGGTTGCAACCCTATAGGGTTCAACCCTATAGGGTTGCACAGCGCCCTCGACCCTGAACCCGAAAATTAGAACCCTGACAGCTAAACTCTCGACCCTAAATTTTGAACCCTAACCCCTGAACTCGAAACCCTAAGCCCTAAACCCTAACCTAAACCCTAAACCCTAAACCCCTAAACCCTAAACCCTATCCCCTTGACACACCCCAAACCCTTGACGGCGAACCAAGCCACGATTACACGGCGGCGTGCGCGCGTCATCGCAACGTTCAACATCGCCTCAGGGGTCGGCAGAGAGAGCCTAAGGTTAAGGGTTTTAGGCTTTAGGGTTTTAGGGTTTAGGGTTTAAGGTTTTGGGGTTTTGGGGGGTTCCTTGACAGGGATCTATTAGGGTTTAAGCATTCCAGGATTTGAGAAGGGTTCAAGGTTAATTGAAAAGGGTTCTATAGGACGTGTCATGTAAGGGATTAGGGTGGTTTAGGGGTTTAGGGTTCCTTTAAAGGCTTCTACATGGGTTCCATTAAAGGTTTAGAGATTTAGAGGCTTTGGGCTTTTGGTGTTTACGGGCTTATGGGGTTTCGGGGTTGAGGGTTTAGGGGTTCAGGGTTTGGGGTTTCCTTTAAGGGTAGATTGATTAACAGGTGCTACGACGGCACTGTATTTCGGGCTTTGGGGTCAGGGTTGGTGGATTTGGGGCTTTACGGTTTAGCGTTTAGGGTTTTCGGTTTAGAGTTTAAATTCTCCCTTAAGGAAATCACGGTTTTGCAGTGTATCATAGGGTTCTGTAAGGGCTGTTGTAGGGTCCTTAGGATATACACCAGAGGGAAAACCCTTAAACGAACAGGATCGGGTTCAAGCATGTTTTTGATTGATGGTGTGAAGCCTTATGAGGCTCTCCGGGCAGATTCCGACTCCTTGGGAGTTTGATTCAAAGAGGCGAACTTTTTTTAGGTACGATCAGGGGATAATACTTCCAACTACTCGGTATTATTCAGACCTCTTAGCCTAGAGAAACCTATAAAGCTCTCACACAAAACCCCGTAAAACCACATGTTGCAATACCGATCTCTTCCTGATGTCGGCCAGACCTCCTCGCGAAGGAATCCAAGCTTTGCCTGGCAGTGGACGGAAGGTGCCTCATACAGGGGCCTTCATACTTGCACTACGGTTGTGGGGTAGCATATGCTATAACTATAATGCTTGCAGCTTCGGGTTCTGAGGCGTTCCTTGTAGGTCTCTACAAAGGTATAGTGAAGGCTCTGTTATACGGGTACTATTGGGGTTCTATGAGGGTTCTATGAGGGTTCGAACCCTTCCCCGCTGCAGTCGAGATAAGTTAGGGTTTGGGGTCTAGTCTTTCTCAACGGTTGAAACCATCGGCCCCTAGTACGGGCCCTTAACCCTGGGATCCCCAAATACCTACTATATACCCTGTATAGACTCTTAAGGGTCCTAGAACCCCCTCAAAAAAGCCTAAGGGTCCATATTAGGGGCCCATACTTCTAACCTTAGATTTTCAATTCAGAGGCTTGCAGCGATTTAGGGCTTTAGGGTTCAGTGTTTACAGCAGCTCACGGTTCAGAAGTCAGGGCTCTTGATTTTAAGACGTGCCGGACATTCCTTAGGAGTTTAAACAGTTTAGGGTTGAGGGTATGTAGTACCATCCATTTATGCTGACCTTTCTTTCGAGACATCATCACCCACATCCCTAAACCCTAAACCCTAAACCGTGCCTGCGACTCAGGATCCATGCATTGCGAGGCGACAGTGCTGACGATCACTGTGTCAAACTCTTGGCCCTGAATGTTCCTCGCCCGCAGCTCTAGGGCTTAGGGTGTAGGGTTTAGGGTTTAGGGTTTAGCCCGAAACCAAAAACTTGAAAAACCTCAGCCCCAAAAGCCCTAAATCCCGAAACCGGAAACCCCAAACCCAATCCAAAAGCCCTTCCAAGACAGAATATCTTTTGGGGGAGCAAGCGGCAAAATTACCATGATACCATGTTTATAACCGTCGCTATAAGGGAATACTCTCGCCAATTATTCAAGCTTCTTTGCTACGCACATGCTACTACAAGCCACGCTCCTGATTTCGGGTTTAGGATGGTGTTTAGCCGAAACCCTAGACCTTGAACCCACAAATTCTCTTAAACCGTAAACAGGGTCCCTGGTCTGAGGTTTCAAAGGGTTTTGCTATGGATGCGACTCTAAGGTTTAGTTTACAGTAGAAGCTAGAAAGTTGGAACATCATTAGCCTCATGCCCTTAAAGTAAAGTAAAGGGAACCCCAGCATGAATCATCCTAAATCGATGTTCCAACTTTCTGGGGTTCACTATAGTGTTCACAGGTTTGCGTCGCCTGAAGATTTGGGATGCCTTGGGCAACAGGTGTGGAATTAGGATGGGCGCATTCGAGTTCTGTCGCTCTTCTTCCCAATGGCTCGGATGCACCTAGCCACCAAAACTGAACTAAGCTAAGGGACCCTAAACCCTAAACCCTAAACCCTAAAGCATTGTGCTGTGCACGGTTCTTGCGCTTTGGGAGTCTGAATAAGTAGCGAAAGATCCCCTTGTGGTCCCCATGTTTCCCAGAGGGTCCATATACACTACTATTATGGAATTAGGTCCCCAAAACCATAATGGGGATGGTCTTTTAGGGCCTAATTCCATAATAGTAGTATATATGGACCCTCTGGGTTTGTTCTTATGCAGAATACAGATATGCTGTCCGGGTTTTAATTCCTAAGGACCAGCCCCTGAGTAAACTGACCGTGCTTGAAAGGGAGCCTACCTGAGAGCAACCCAGAAGCATCTCAAGAACCTAAACCGCAACCACCATACCCGAAACGCGAATGAACAACAAAAAATAGACTACCATAAACTCTGCAAGGCACAAATCCAAAGCCCAAACCCCACCCACGACAGTGCTCCAAAAACGCTAGGCCATTAAAAGCTTTCTCAAAAGCAGGCGGGATGCAGGATCCGCTGAACATCCAGATACCCGACATTGTGAGACCGCCTGCTCTGCTGGAGCAACCATACCTGTATAAAAAGGCGTACTTGAAGGTTCATTGGACTTTGTAATTACGCTTATAAGCAAAGTAACCATACATATACTTACTTGTATCCTCAATTAACGTAGTTATAGCAGTAGTTACCAAGTCCCATGAACCTCCAAGTAGGGTCAGAAAGCGCGAAAGTCTAAAGGCGGGTTTGGGCATTATATATTGACTAGGAAAACAGGAAAACCGCATGTAAAGTTCGGATGCACCACCTGCGAAAGCTCGGAAGAGATGACGCCGATGTACTTCTCACCGCCGCTGTGCAGAGACTCGGCTACCTCCATCACCTTGGCGACCTCAGCCTCGTTCGAGCATCCGAAGGAATCTTGTCCAAGATGCGCTTCTACCGCCTTCATGTGAGAGCTCTTGGGTTCAGGGTTTAGGGCTTTGCGTTCGGGTTTGCCAACCCTACTTAAACCCGATATGCACTGTGTAGGGACCCTGTAGAACCCCTATATAAACCTAAAGCTGCCCGGACTAAGGGTTCAGGGCTTTAGGAATCAGGGTTGAGGGGTTTAGGGTTTAGGGTAAGGAGTATAATTGAAATCATACGTGATACTAGGGATCCGACTACAACTGAAGGTCTATTCCTTCATTAAGGGATTGAGGAAGGCCTGGATGGGTGTAGGGCTCGAAATCCCGCCAGAGACTCCAATATCCCTTAATTAAGGAATATTCCTTAAATCATATAAGGAATCCGAGTATAATTTAAGGAAGATTCATTAACTTGGCTGACTTCTGAACCCCTCCAAAAAGTTAAACTTTTAGCCTCCTTATTATGGTTCATATAGAAACCCAAAAAGTTAAAGTCCTAAGAGCCAACCAGAAAAACGCAAAGTATTCATTAATTTTAGTAGAAGCCAGAAAGTTGGAACATCAATATCCTCATGCCCTTAAGGAGTATAGGGGATCCTAGCACCAATCCTCCTAAACCCATGTTCCAACTTTCTGGGGTTCACTGTAAGGGATATTGGAGTGTCTGTGCCGGCCGGGATTCTCTATCCCAAGCCACATAGATATGAACTCCCAAAACTTCCATTAAGGGGATCTACCTAGGGTTCCTTTAAGGGATCTATAAGGGATCTACAGGGTTTCGGGTTTGGGGATTAGGGTTTCGCTTGAGGGCTTCGGGCTCAGGGCTGGGGGTTTGGGGTTTAGGGACTTAAAAGCTTTAGGGTTCCGTTTAAGCGTATGAAAGGGTTCTAAAACAGGGTTCCACTCAAGACTTCCATTAAGGGCTACTTAAAAGGTTTAGGGCTCCTTTTAAGGGTATTAAATCGGGTCTATAACGGGGTTCCATTTAAGGGTTCCTTTAAGGGTGTTCAGGGTCAACTTTAAGGTTCATGGGACTTAGTAAATAGGGTTATAAATACGGTAGATATATTTTCAAACTAAACCAACACCAGTTATATAAGGTACGTATAACAGCACTTACCAAGTCACATGAACGTCCAAGCAGACTTAACCCGCATGAATGAAGGTGTACAGTGTACGTGTGGGCCTGGGGGTTTACCCTGGAAATCGAAAGCTCCACCTCATACGAGAAAGGTAAAACAGAAAGCGTCAAAAAACATGTTGAAAAAGGCTAAACCTAAATCCTGAACAGGAACCTCCACATGGATGAAATGCAACGGCCGGAAGTCGCCCCCACAAGGCCCCCGGAAGGCTTGGGCGCTGATTTCGCGCTCGTAGAAGACTGGCCCTGGCGGCTTGGAGACAAAGTGGGGCTTCGTGCATATAAAGAAAAAAGTTTAGGGTTTAGGGTTTAGGGTGAAAGACCCTGAACCCTCAACCACCCTGTATGATCTATGTCAAGGTCATATGCCATATGCCTGGCCTCATACTTCCCTTGTGGGACATGCCAAAACCCTAAACCCTAAACCCTATAGTGTGGGGGTTCACAGTTTAGGGACAGGGGCCTGGGCTTCGAGTGCCTAAAGATCAATTAACCCCTGAATCCTCCGGTTTAGGTTTAGGATCAACCCGTGGATCCAAAAACCTACTGTTTTAGGGGTTCGACCCTCTAATTAAGGGGTTATAACCTACTATTTTGTGGGGTTTGGTGCCACGGGAAAGGCCTAGTGTGTTGAAACGACGAAGCCAGAGACTCCAATAGCCCGTCACCAAGGAATAGTCCTTAAATCATATTAGGAATCCTACTATAGATAAAGGTATGTTCCTTAATTAAGGGATATTGGAGTCTCTGGGAAGTTTAAGCTTCAAGCCTCAAGCACGCCAAAATCTTGCGACCTGGGTTTAGTGCTTAGGGCTTGGAGTTTACGGCTTAAGCAGTTCTTGCTTACCCAGACCCCCAGGAGGATCTAGAAAGTAGATCTCCTAATTTGGAGCCCATACTACTAAGGGTACCTTATAGGAACCCCCATGAAGGGATCTACTTTTTGGATCCTCCCGGGGTCTGGGTAAGGCCTTATAACAAGGATCCTACTATTTAGAGTACTATATTAGGGTCCCTATTTTCGAAAACTCCCATATACCCTATATAGACTCCTAAGGGTCCCTAGAACTCCCTCAAAAAGGCCTAAGGGTCCATGTTAGGGGCCCATACTTCTAACCTTATATCGAACAGTCAGACCCGAACCCTCAGGTTTAGGGTTTACTAGTTCATGGTTGGGGTAGGATTTAAAATGTACTTTTTTATTCCTTATTGGGCTTAAGTACGTATAAAAAATGTAAAATGGTACCCAACTATGACAAAGTTTAGGGTCAGGTCCGTACCCGGGCGTTCCTTTTATAGATTAAGAAGAAGTAGGTGAGACAAATCCCTCATATTGTGACGGCATCCCTGAGTGACCTAAGGCAAGCATCGTATCTAAGGTATACTAAAGGATCTGGAGTTACAAAGGCTCGAAATTAAAAGATTCAACTCTAGACCCGGAACCCCGAAACCCTAAACGCTAAATCCGAAACCCACAGGCCCAAACCTCAAACCCTACCCATTAAACCGTTATGTAAGCCCACAGCCTGAACTCTAACCCTTCACGGTTTAGGGTTTAGGGTTTAGGGACCCTAAAGCCCAGCCCCTATAGCCTGAAGCAGACCTGTTAAGCATCTGGGCGTTCTTCTCGCTTGGATGGCGAGCAGACGGTTTGCATGAACCTCTGAATTTCTCAACCTTAAACCCCTAAACCAACCGGCGCTGTCCTATGAACTTGACGATCGCCGGGTCTGACCTGTAGTTCCTTCGCTGCTGATTTCATAAGCCCAAAAAGAGCGCATAGGGCATCATACTATCCCATAGAGTGTAAAATCTATTTCAGCGTCATAGGTGATAATTTTATCCCAACAACCGCAAACTTGGCTGACTTCTGAACCCCTCCAAAAAGTCAAACTTTTAGCCTCCTTATTATGGTTCATACAGAGACCTAAAAAGTTAAAGTCCTAAGATCCAACCAGAAGAACGCCAGTGTAAAGTGTACCCATTCAGCTGCTAAGGTTCTCGTTGAGAAAGATCCGAAGGTCTTTTGATCTCAAGTCGCCTGGGAGGATCTTTAGGATGTAGGGCTGAAGGGTTTCGGGTTCCTTTAAAGGCCTCTACACGGGTTTCTTGAAAGGTTCCCACAAGGGTTCTGTAACGGGTCCAAGGTGTAGGGTTTAGGGGTTTGGGGGTTTAGGGTTTAGGGATTTAAGGGTTTAGGGCTTACGATTAAGGATCTCCCTTCACCTGGGAATCTAACATGGACTTAGGGCGCAGGGTTCAGGTTTAAGGATTTTGAGCTCCTGAATAGAGAGTTTAGGATGTTGGGCCCAGGCCCTAAACCCCAAACCCCTAAACTCTAAATCTGAAAACCCCCAAACCCCTAAACCCCAAACCCCAAACCCCTTACAGTAAACCCCATAAAGTTGGAAACCGGATTGAGGCCAAATAGTGCTGGGATTCCCTATACATTGCTCTTGGGGATTGAGGCTATGGGGTTTCCAACTTTTTGGCTTCTACTGTAACCCTAAACCCTAAACCCTAAACCCCAAACCCCTAAACCCCAAACAGTTCTGGGCTGACGGAAGCTCTGGAGACTCCCGCAACGGTCGAACATTAGCTGCCCCTGCCTGGGAGATCCTGAACTAAAACCCTGGGCAAAAAAACGGACCCTTAAAGGAACCCTTAAAAAGGAACCCTTAAAGAAACCCTTAAAGTACCCCAAGACCCTAACCCCCAACACCCTCAACCCCAAAACCCTAAACCCCAAAATAACAAGAGCTCCCCCGCCGTGAACCCCGAAGAAAACCCGTATCGAAAGAGCCAACGCAAAGACAACGAACTTCCCGGACCCTCTAAAGAATCCAAAAAGCTAGAACCCCCAAACAGGTATCTGGGCCACTGTGGGTTCAGATAGGCGGCCAACGCCTAAACCTCTGGAACCCTGAAAGGAACCCGCCTTAAGAAAGGCACTTCTTTTAGAGATTCCCCGCCTTAAAGGGAACCCTAAACCCTAAACCGCTTTAGAGATTCCCCGCCTTGGTATCGTGCAAAGAGACGGCGCAGCAGCGACTGAACCTCTTGGCCGCACTCCTCGGCGAAGACAGAGCTGGAGGCCGAGTGCCTCAGCGCGTTGGGATTTTCTTTCAGGTGGTTTTGGCTGTTTGCTGAATGGGTTTGGGTTTTCTTGAGGGGGTTTTGGGCTTGTTTTGAAGGGCTTTGGGCTTTTTGTTGAGGGCTTTGGGGTTTAGGGTTTAAAGCCTTTAGTGTTAGGGCTTTAACGTTAAGGCGGCTGCAGGAAACGGGCTTCTTATGGAACTTTGATGCGGCGTCACCCGACTGTTCTGGGGTGTTGAAGAAACTATAGGGTTTTTGGGGTTTTGGGTTTATAGGGTTTGGGGGTTTAGGGTTTAGGGGTTTAGGGTTTATAGGGTTTGGGGGTTTAGGGTTTAGGGGTTTAGGGTTTATAGGGTTTGGGGGTTTAGGGTTTAGGGTTTAAGTTTAGGACTTGGAGGATCATGGGACTCAGTAACTACAGTTGTAAGTACCCTGGTTAGGGCCGGTCAGGGTCATAAGTCATTCTAAGTACAGTTACGTTGTTTATAATCCTAGTTACTACTTACTACGTCCCATAATCCTTTAAGTAGTCCTGGTTCCGCTACACCACATCCCTGCGGATGATAGTTCCAAGAACTCAATTGCTGAGTATTGGGCCAGGTACTATAATGCAGGGGCCTCAAACAACAACAAATAATATGGTTTTAATTTTGGGCTCCTTTCTAGTATAAGTATAAGCATAATGAGGATTCCTGAGGAATAAGAGTGGTAACTAATTGGGCTTCTATATTAGACAACTGGGCAGTTTTCTCTGTGCATCGAGGTGGCTGTTCTGCTGCTCTTGGAAATGCATAAGGTATCATCTAAACAGATGGTTAAAACTGCAAGTGCTTGCAAGAGTCGATGGGGCACGTGCAAGACTTCAATGAGCGTGCTTGAGATCATAGTGCCAAGGTGATCAAGCAAACTGAGTCAAAAGCTGCCAAGAATTCTCAAGGCACATCTGCTTGTGATCACCAGCCATGATCAGACAGGTGTGGGGGCCAGCGCATGCAACGGCCTGCAAGGCCTCCGGCTCCGTGGCCTGATCAGACACCAGCAGCAGCAGCAGCAGCACCACCACCACCGTCACCACGGACACTACTACTGCTGTTACTACTACTGTTGTTTACTACTACTATTACTACTACTACTACTACGACTACTACGACTACTACGACTACTACGACTGCTACTACTACTACTGCTGCTGCTACTACTACTACTACTACTCAGTACCACTAAGTACTACTAAATACTACTAGGTAATTACTACTACTACTACTACTACTACTACTACTACTACTACTACTAGCCACCCCCCCCTACCAACCAACTGGCGCCTCAACCCATCGTCATCGTCATCATCAACGAAAATGACAGCTGCAGAAGATGCAGGGGCTCAGGCCCCCTATCTGTGACAGCTGCAGAAGTTGCCGATGCTCACTTGCCTTANTGTCGCAGATGCAGGGGCTGAGGCTCCCTATATGTGACAGCTGCATAAGTTCCCGAGGCTCACTTGCCTCAACTGTCACGGCCGGTGAAGTTGCAGAGGCTCAAGCCCCAAAACTGCGAAAGCAACTGGAGTTGCAAATTCGACGGGGAAGAAACTGCCAAACCACAGGTGGTCGGATATTACGAAAACACTGTAAATACCGTGGAACAAGCAGGTGCTGCCAAGAAGGTTTAAACACTACCAAAACCTGGAGCGCAACATCTTCTAAACATCAAAAACAAAGATGCCAGCTGCACATGNTACTACTACTACTACTACTACTCAGTACCACTAAGTACTACTAAGTACTACTAGGTAAGTACTACTACCACTGCTACTGCTACTGTACTGCTACTACTACTACTACTGCTACTACTACTACTACTACTACACCACTACTACACTACTACACCACCACCACCACCACCACGACTACTACTACTACGACTACTACTACTACTACTACTACTCAGTACCACTAAGTACTACTAAGTACTACTAGGTAAGTACTACTACCACTGCTACTGCTACTGTACTGCTACTACTACTACTACTGCTACTACTACTNTACTACTACTACTACTACTACTCAGTACCACTAAGTACTACTAAGTACTACTAGGTAAGTACTACTACCACTGCTACTGCTACTGTACTGCTACTACTACTACTACTGCTACTACTACTTCTACTACCACCACCACTGGTACTCCAGTACTGCAGTACCCTAGTACTCTAGCACTCTAGTACTCAAGTACTCTAATACTTTAGTTAGTAGTACTCTAGTATTCTAGTGCTCTCTAGTGCTAGAGTACTCTAGTACTCTAGTACTCTGGTACTCTCGTGCTCTCGTGCTCTGGCACTCTGGCACTCTGGTACTCTGGTTCCCTGGTACTCTGGTACTAGTACTACGACTACGACGACGACTACGACCAGCGAACACCACACCATTCCCACCGCACACCTACTACTTGTTTCTACCTGTAAGACTACCAATACCAAGACGATGCAGACGACTACCGTTGATGCTGGAACTGCAATAAGATCACTGCTATGAACAGACACTCTGTGCTTACAGGTTTCAAGACTAGGTGGTTTGATTAACCATACCGTTCATGATAGTCGGTGGACATTTTGCTTTCTGATTATAGAACCTGCACCACATCTTCTGTTGTTGGTATTTGGGGGTCTGCTGCCATGCTTGGCATCGGTTCTGCTACTCTTCGGCTGCGCAGCCTGCCCACCCTCATCGATGAAGATGTGTGTGAAAAGGTTCTCGTCAAATTCCACCCATCGATGCAAAGTCCGGGCCTAAGATTCCACTGTTGCTTCATATTGGGGTTCAGGGTTTAGGGAAGCTTAGGGTAAGTATGGCTGCTGTTTTGCCAACTCTGCTCCTAAAAAAACAGCAGAAAAGCAAAGTAACTACTGCAGTGTCACCTAGGAGCCATGCTGAACGTGGTCACAACTATCTGGCTCGAGCAGGTCTCCTCCCAAGAGAGGGACGGCCTGGAGCATTGCCACACTGCCTCTGACATTCTGCCACTTCGCCATTGCCATTCCGAGCAAAGTCGCCGCACTTGAATGTCTGCTAGGTCCTGAGAACGACGTTCCCCAGTCGCCTCCCAATAGTAAGGGTCCCAGAGACTCCGATATCCCTTAATTAAGGCATATACCGTAAATTATTGTGGGATCCTTGATATGATTTGAGGAATACTCCTCAATTAAGGGATATTGGAGTCTCTGGGTACGACTTGGTTTTCATAAGGGAACCCAACAAGAGAAAGTGCAAAAGGGTATTATTGGGAATCGAGGACATGAGGGCGTTGCGTAATATAGAAGCCTTAATAATTGAATAGGGTTTGGGGTTCCTTTAAAGGGTTCCTTAAAAGGGGATCTATACGGGATCTATAAGGGTACTATAAAATAGGTGCCTTAAAAATTAGAATAGGGTTTTGGGGCCCATTATGCTATGATTATAGTAAGGAACCCCTATAAAATTAAGGCCCCTGTATTATTAAAGAACTGTGCTTTTCGGGACTTGGCCCTTTTGATTTCGGGCCAAGGGTTCAGGGCGGACAGTCCAGTGTTTACTGTTTTCGCTGCTTAACCCTGCACCCTAAAACCAAAACCCCAAACCCTAAGCCTTCACCCTCAACCCTAAACCCTAAAACAACCCTAAACCCTACACCCTAAACCCTAAACCCTCAACCCTAAACCCTAAACCCTACACCCTCAACCCTAAAGTCTTTGGCGGCTTCAAGGTCCTTGAATCACAGGGAACCTTAGGAGGGTAAGGGGGGAGGGCACTAAAGGGGCCTTACGAATTAGAATAGGGCTTTGGGGGTATACGATGCTAGGACTAGTCTTATAGTAATTGTAGGCCCTCACAGTAGCGGGCTATACTTCTTTGAATAGACTTGGCAAGACGGTTATCAGGTCCTTTTTGGGGATATAAAGGTCCTCTCCCCCTTACCTCCCTAGGTCCTTATGAGTGAAATGAGCGTTGATGAACAAGTCGGCCGCTGAATTTGTATGGGTGCAGATCCTGGGTTGTGAGAACAAGGAGAATAAGTACGGTTTTAGGGTAGAGGGTTTATGGTGTGGGGTCCAGGGCTTAGGATGTAAGGTTTAGAGTTTAGAGTGTAGGGTCTAAGGTCTGCTGTAGGGTTTGGGTTATGTTCCATCAAGGTTTAAAGAGGAAGCAACATCCAAAAAAACTCACAAAACATGTAGGAGCCTAGTCCTATGTAGCACTTGTACAGCTAAACTGTAATATACCCCAAGACACCCACTGAAAAAACATTCAGACAAAAACCCTAAACCCCTTACAAAACCCTAGGACCTAAGCCCTATACTGGCCCTGTACCCGAGACTCTTGACACCTTACTAAACCCTACTTAAAGGATCATAGGACTTAGTAACCAGGGTTATAAATAAGGTAGCCATACTTGTAAGTATTTATTACCCCAGTTAAGGTACTTATAATTGTACATACTACGTCCCATGAACCTCCAAGTATAAGGCAAAAGTACACCAAAGCCCAGGATCAGGACTCGGGCAGAACGTCCACCTTGGCATCTGACCAGTCGAATGGCGGTACTGGCTCAGGATGAGTTTGAGGGGTTAACCCTAAACCCTAAACCCTAAACCCTAAACCGCTCGGATGTAGGGTTTAGGGATTAGGGGTTGGGGTTTACGGTCTGGAGTTCTGGAGATGTTGATGTAGGGGCGTCCACAACTTCAACAGGGTCCATTTCAAAAGGGGTTCATGGTTGGGGTAGGATTAAAAATTTAAACTTGTATTCCTTATTGGCTTTCAGTACCCATAAAAATGCAAACTGTTACCCAACTATGACAAAAAAAAAGGGTTCTATCAGGGTTACTGTACGGCTGCTGTACAGGAGCCTGGATAATTGGAGCAAGGCTTTGGGTGATATTATCGTTTAGTTCTATCAAGGAGCCCTAGGAAATAACCGTCTGTAGTTGTCCAGGCGAAACCCAAAACTCTAAACCCTAAACCCTAAACCCCTAAACCCTCAACCCTACTAGGGTTTTAGGGGTAGTTTTTCTTAGGATGGAACCATGGGCCCCTAGTATGGGCCCTTAAGCCTGGGATCCTTATATACCCGATTTGTACCCTTTAAAGTCCCTTAAACGGGCTAAGGGCCCATACTGGGGGCCCATACTTCTAACCTTAGATAGGTCAGGTTTCAAGGTTTCCGGATCGGTGGTTTCGGATTGAAGGTGTAGGGTTTTTAATATGGGCCTTAATAATTAGAATAGGGTTTTGGGGCCCATTATACTATAATCATAGTAAGGAACCCCAAAAATAGTATAGGTAATTATTTAGGCCCCTATAGTAGGGTTTTTAAGCCTCGGGCTTCGCCTATCCCGGTCCTGGCAAGGATGAGTGTTTTGCCAGCACCCCACGGGCCGTACACCAGCAACGGCGGCATGCGTTTAGGCGGACCACCGAGACTGCAACGTGCAAACTTGGACACCATGTTCTGTGCCTGTTTAAGGCTCTTTTTGGGTTTAAGGTTTGTAGGGTTTAGGGTTTTTGGGAGGTATTAAGAGGTAGTCCTTCAATCTACATTAAGACGCTTTCACTTTCGTTGGTTGGCCATATATTGGGTGGATGTTTTTTGGGGGGTCTTTTTTTTGGGGGGGGGGTCTTTTTTTTGTTGCTTTTCCTTGGTTTTTGCTAGGGAAAACACCAGTTTCCTTACGTTTTGGACGGATTTGGTGTGATTTTCCTTGGTTTTCCTGCGAAAAAACATAGTCTTGTCCTTGACTTTCCCTGAGGAAAACACTGTTTTTTGGACGGATTTGGTGTGATTCCTCTTGGTTTTCCGCGGGAAGACCTACATTAACTTGCGTAAAACGTACGTTATCTTAGGTTTTTGTCGGGACAACGTCTTTTTTACCATCGTGCANCTTTGGTTTTCCCAAGAAAAACCTACAATACTTCGAGCGAAGAGTACGTCACCTTGCGTTTTTCCAGGGAATAAACCGTTTGCCGTACATTTTGGACTTTGCTTCTTTTGCTTGGTTTGTCCCAAGAGAAACACTATTCAGCTTGCATCTTGGAGGGATTTGATGTGAATTTTCTTAGTTCCTGTCAGGAAAACTGACACTACCTTGCTGTTGTTGTTGTCGTTGTGGTTGTGGCTGTGGTTAGTGTTGCTGTTGTTGTTGTGGCGGTTGTTGTTGTTGTCG
>BGNK01007926.1:872-14337 GCA_003297005.1 Symbiodinium sp. clade A Y106 | reverse complement strand
TCGACCCTGCCCCTGTCCTAAGAGCCACCGGCCAGGGACTTTTCGCGACGAACGCTGCCATCGCCAACAGCAGCATCCATTCCGTGGCCACCACGTGGAGGTAGTCCCCAAAGCCACTCCTTTGAAGTGCTTTCGTGCTTTCGGTCCGAGGAAAGCACCCCAACACTACAGTACTCGTTTCTTCAGGCTTCCGCAGTTTCCGCAAAGCGAAAGCACGACAGTAAAGGCTGAATTGACTTCAGGCATCAGGTAGAAAGGCTTGCTCCAGTTGTCGAACAAGACGAGAACGTGCCCAATAGATCGCAGACGAGACTGGAATGTGGTCTCCAGGTCATCCGAGCCCTCCTTGGACTTCTCGTTGAGGATCCGTTCTTGATTGTTGCAAAAGAAGCAGATCCAGACGAATGTCCTGACTGAACACGACAGACTTGGGAAATCAACGTCACAACACAATTCGACAGCCAATTTCGAGACCGAACCCAACTGCTAACTAAATATTATGCACTATTCGGCACAATGCGAAGTTGTGCTCTGATGCAGTCAGTCAGCACGCTCAGATGAGTAGATGATTCACCATTCATTACAAGTTACAAAGCTTCCGCGGAAAATAACCCGCTTCAGGAGGTTGAATCGTAAGAAGCACGTGGTATGGGATCAATGCTTTGACTTAGTTGACATCACAAAAGCCGTGTGCAGCAAGCGGAAAACCGCGTGACTGCGGTGTTGAGATCTCTCGGCCGAAGCACTGATCAGAATTGACTTCATTGCCAGTGTCGTTCCAGCAAAGCGATGCTCGAATCGGAGTCGCTTCGCGCTCGCAAATCTCGCAAGATGCAAGCGTCCTCACACCAGTGCCGCAGCGCCAGCACGACCGTTTGCAGGTGATAGGACCAAGCCCAGGACAGAAAATGCGTCGCTGGCCCGGACGGCACCACATCCTCTGCAAGGACAAAGCAACGTGCCGGCAACTCCATAACAAGCGACAAGCTCAAGTCTCTTGTGGAGACAGGTCGCCACAAGAGCGCATCCTGGGCGACCGTCGCGAGGACAGACGGAGCCAGAGCCCAAAGCAGTGGGACCGTAGGCGATGACAGGCGCCAGTTCGTGGAAGTTAGGATTCTCCTGACAGGTCTTTCGAACTTCGAAGTCTGCAGCCTGCAAGGCTTCGTCATGTTCTATTTTGCATCTGAGAACTGTTGCATGCTCCTGCCTTTCCTGCCGCTTCTTGAGCAATGTGTGAAAATTCTGCCGGATCGATGAGAAAGCGAAGCGAGACACCGAGGCCCTCCGAAACCGCACGCTTGTAGCCAGCATGGACAGACAGATCGTATATCTTGAGAGTTTTCCCACAAATTAAGGCCAAACGTTCGTTGCAAACGGCCGCGTAGAAGTCACCAGAAATGCGTCGCTCATCCGAGATGGTGCAAAGAAGTCTTCCATCAGAGAATGTCCAAACGTTTGCATGCCGGTCTTCACTTGCTGACACAACATAGTTGCCAGAGGCTGCGAGGCGTGGATACGTCTGTGGAGTTGACCGAAGGCTGCCCCGTTCCACCTCAACTTTGCACAGAATCTTTTTCCTACAGAGCTGGCCATAGGGCCTTATTGAACCGAGCTCCCTGACCCTGTCATCCCTGTGCTACCATCGACACTTCCCTGCGACGACGTCTGCTCACTTGCCCAGAATCCCCGAATCTTTTGCCCGCGCACGTTGAGCCGAGAAACTTGAGGCACCTCGAGCCGACGCTCCAGATTGCCCATCTTCAAGTCGTAGATAGCAACATTGGAAACTCCTGTAATGTGCAAAACAAGTGCTGTGGCTATGGCCGAAGTAACTCTGCCTGTGCTTTTCACGCAGGCACGGCAGGCCTGACAGGAGCAGCTGGCCATCAAGGAAGCGCACACCAGGGCTGCGCTCCTCTGGTCATCATGCACGGGGAAGCGTGGAATGTCTAGAGTCTACATGCAAGCCCGCATCGCCTTGTCTGCTGCAATCGTGTGCAAGAGCTGGCCTGATGACAGTTCCCAGACCTTCCAACAGGTATCATGAAGATTGACACAGCAGTCGATGAAAGCAAGCTGGATACCTTGACCACTTTATCTTCGCCAGAAGTGGCTGCTTTCGTCTCATTCAGACCTTGAGAGGATTGGATCGCCCCGCATGCATCGCATAAAGATAAGGGACGTCTGGGGTTTACATAGCCTGGGGAGCCTCCCACCGTCGTCTCAAGAGGCTTCTCTGGGCAAGCGGCATATGCCCGAACGACCGACCAGGGATCCGTGGTCCAAGGTATGTTGCAATGTGCCATCCAGTCTGTACACATTGGCAACGTGGAGCTTCCGGTCCTCACGGCCGCTCTTTGGAGTTGCACTTTCGGAAGGTGCATTGGTGCATTGCGGCCTCAGCATTCGTCTTGACGCCAAAGCCACGGCAGGACCTCAGTCGCGAAAGTGGTCAGGCTGCGTCGACAAAGCGGATTTCCG
This sequence comes from Symbiodinium sp. clade A Y106, assembly GCA_003297005.1. Taxonomy (NCBI): domain Eukaryota; class Dinophyceae; order Suessiales; family Symbiodiniaceae; genus Symbiodinium; species Symbiodinium sp. clade A. The sequence goes on along the minus strand of BGNK01007926.1, from coordinate 11,853 downwards.
CGGGGGCGTTGGACTTGTGCCCTCCCTAGTGTGTGCCTCTCCGAGTCTAAGCCCAAAAGAAGGCATCCAGAATAAGCACACTACAAGAATCTACAAGCTCGGTGGGAAGATTCAAAATGAGAGCAAAGTGGAACGGAGGCACCGCAGACCATGATCGACACGACACACATGTTGCCAGGATGGTCTGAGGAGCCAGCGAAAGGAGAACATGCTCTGCGGTGATTGCCACGTTGTACATCGTGATGGACACTTTGCCCGGGAATTGGAAAGTTGATGCATGATTCCTGAGCACTGCCACCTTGCTGAACTACTCTCATGCGAGCAAACCCAAAATCGACCTCCGCTTAATAACACTGCTTGCCGCCCAGTCACCGCTTGCTCAGATCAAAAAGTTCTCCCTGTCCGTTTTTCTCGCCAGTTGCTAAATACCTGTCCTCGATTCTCGAAAATTCTCGACTAGCAGTCTTGAAAGGTGGCCCAGCATGCAGAATATGAACTCCCAACAACTATGCTTATTCCCCGACATGGCACAGACAGGGCCACGTTTCGAGTCTTCTGAGCCGTCTGAAAGGTGTGCACGAGTGTGCCTTTCCTTAAGGAGCTGCATAACTACAACCCAGCTGCATGGAACGACTACAGTCTAGGTGAGATGCCAGTCATACAGGCGCGCGGTGTTGTCTTCTGCGCAAGTGGCAACATATCCTTTGCAGCAAGAACGTGATAACTTCAAATGATTGCACTGATTGCACTTCGAAGAACAAGACGTTTCGTCATCCATCAACCAAGAAAACGTCCCATGTTTACCTACCTTCAGGCTGCCACGGAACGCTTGTTTGCAGCAACAGCGCGGATTGCAAGATCACTGATTTCAGCGGCATGCACCAGGCCAGCAGGTTCCATCGCTGAGACGCCTTTCTTCCATTGCGCACCGTGCTTCAAGGGCTTGGAAACGCTTATAGGCTACACTCTTGCGAAACTACTCCTTGCGCTTCGATTATGACGGCTCGCGTGAGGAGACATGCTCCAGCGCGCATTGGGCAAACCGTGGTTTACCGTTTCACTTAGATTTCTTAGCCTTGGCCTTGAGCCGAACAGCCCGGGCACAGCAGGGTGGGCACGTCAAAGCAGTTCGGGCCCTGCTGCTCGAAAGATACGAGCATGCAGAGGCAGGCTGGACCGAAGCCAAGTCGCCAGAGTTGTTGAGAGTTGTAACCTGTCTGAGACCTGAGCCAAAGAAAGATTTAGTGTTTCAGAGGTCGCGTCACTCGTGCATCTCCAAGTAGCAGAAGCAGCAGCTTTCCGCAAGGCAGCAGAGATTTGAGGGGTCTCACCCAACTGTCCTCAATCAAAATGTGTGCATGCATGCCACATCCCTGACCAACAAGCGATTCCGGGAACTGCATTTGGCATCACCTCTAGCTCCAGGACCCTGCTTGGTAAGTCCCCTGTTGATACGGCCCCTAGTCTCCAAAGGCTGAGCAGCACCTCCTCGAGATTGGAGATTCCAAGACTGTCCAAGACTGCTTCTACGAGCCGCAAAGCACTCAAGCCGGACCCAGCATGGTTGAACATGCTTCACGTTAGAATTGGAATCTTGGCAAAGGGTTGAAGTTTGAGTGCTTTGGGGTGTAGATTCTTCTGAAACTGAGAAGCACCGAAATCAAACCAATCCTGATTGAGTCCGATGCAGCGTAGCTTGGATCAACAGCTGCACATCAAGAGAGCGCTCCTAATCCGACAAAACTGAATGCATCTGCGAAGTTGTAAGTTTGGACCCAAGAAAGCTGTTCCCAAGTCGAGTCTCGTCGCGAATTGTTCGTCGTTGCCTTTCTGAGTTGGTTGTAGAGCAATCGACCTGGTTGATGGAGCACCAGCAGAAAAGAGCTTTGATAATCCGGGCTGCACTTAATAAGCTCGAACAAACAACAAAAAAAAATGCAGCAATGAAACACATGCTCTCCACCTTGGCATCGCTCGTGCTATTGTGCGGTGTCTCGCGCCCGCTCTGCTTCCTGATGTGCCACAGATCTGGGCAAGCAGACTTTGCCTTCAAAGCGCAGGTTCGGACCAAGCGTCAATGCATCCAAGAGAAAAGGCTCGAGAAGAGCACGCAGGACAGCATAGTCCTAGCGAAGCGGTCTGCACATGGCAAAGTCTTCATTCTCTCTTCTCAGCACTGCGCATGAGACTGCAAAACCGCGGCAAGGATCTTCTCTCTCTTCAGCACTGAGTTCCGACAGTACGGAGTCCAGATATGCGATGGTGCTAGCAGGAAGCTGCAACCTTGCAACGTAGTGATCTGCACAAGCTGTGGCATAGGTCAGGCGCCCACACTGAGGGACTGAGGTGCAGGCTCAGGACAGGCAGCAAGGCAACTTGATGCCTTGCCCGCCATGGCACTCCATGGTCCAGAACACGCGACCCGCTACCCTTTCCGAGCGTGTGTGCATGGGATCGGCTTCTGCAAGTGTTTGCTGTTTGCATCAGATCAGGGCTCGGGCACAGGCATGAAAACAGTTCTGACCAAGGCTTCACATCCCAGCCCGACGGAAAGCTGGCACGGCAATCTGATACAACCTTTGACGCCTAGGATCAGATGCAGCAATGCTAACGAGCCAACTGTTTTCCTGGGGGCTGCATCAGCGGCGCTTCCAGCTCCAACCTGAGAGAAGATTCGCGGTTTGACAGTGGTGGACTCACACTCAAACGTACCGCCGAAGCCTCTGTTGGGGCTGGAAGAGCTTCCTCGCTTCCAGGCACCCTCATCTTTCCAAGCTTTCCAATCCTTCGACCAATCCTGAAGAAGTTTTTTCGCGTATAGCGGACTCTGTTCCGAATCGTTGGAGACCTGCCGAGCCTCGTCCATGGGCTTTGCATGGCGATATCCTCTCTCGTGGCTCGGGCCCTCCCAGCTACTAGTATCACACCATTCGGAATCATGCCCTTCGTGACCAACCCAATTGTCGCTGCTCCAACTCTTCCTTCGCCGTGCAGGTGGCGAATGCCCAGTGTACTCCACTTTCCTCTTCTGTTCTTTCCATGGCTGTCTCTTGCCACCAGCTCCTTTCTGAGATCTCCATTGGCCCCGCTGCGTGCCACGATCGTTGTAGGGGTCTGCCTCGCCGGCAGAACATAACTACTCTTGCGAGGCTTTCGAAGAGCAGAAAGAATAATCAGTCAAGGTGTTCCAACCGGTCCTCGGAACTTCTGGCACCGTTGTGCCAGTTTGGCGGTGGTTCAGAAGGCGGCGTCGGCTTCGCTTTGTGCTTGCTCTTGGGCTGCATTGGAGGCCGGATGACCTCAGCCGAACGCGCTGCTCAGAGGGAGCCTAGCTGGGAAAAGAAGAGGCCTTCGCCTTCCTTGTCATTTGAGGTTCACCAAGTTCACCGGGACCATGACCCTGCCCGGGCTCTGACGTGGTCTGCGATCACTCCGTTCACCCCTAACTGACTGAAACCTGCGGTCGACCTACGCCTGGGGGTCTTGTCATTGTCGAACTGCAAGGTGTTTTTGAAAAGATGGTGCGTCAGAGAACAACCAGAGGGAAACAGCCAGAGGCGGAACTCTCGTGGCACGTTTTCTCAGCCTCTTCCCTTTGTCTCGGGGGCATGAGGCCCCTGAACAAACACACGGGGCCCATTCCATGTCGCTGCGGCGGCAACGGAAGGCAAAGTCAGCCTGGAATAGGTTCCTGGTAAGTCGAAGCCTCTGTCGGGAGTGAGCCTGCTCTGAAAACTTGATTTTTCCCCTGAGAAGCCCTACTTCCGTGAAGCGGAGGGAGTAAGCCCATGGGGCAGGAACGAGCTTGCTGTTGTGTGGCCCTTCTCCCCAAACTTGCAAACACAACAGTGCATTCTAGATGGCCACCGAACTGAAACTCTCTGTCCTTGGCAGGTCTCACTTGCTCGTGCTCCAGATCATTGAACTCCTCCTCGTCCACTTGCCATGCGATGTCGTCCTCTGGGTGTACCTCCTCATCTTGACCTGTTCTGTCTCGAAGGCCAACAATGTTCAAAAGCTGTACAGCACATGAAGGACCGCCAAGGTAGCTGTGCTTGGAAAAGTAGCAGATCTAGGACACCAAAAAGAAAGTTTAGGTCATTCATAGTCATTGCAAGCGCTAGCTTCCTCGTCCTGTCGTGCTTTCCTTTGTTCCCCTTCCCTTCCTTCCTTCCTCCCTTCATTCCTCTATTCCTTCCTTCCTTCCTCCCTTGCTCCCCTCTTCTAGCCCCATCCCCAACACAACCACACAGAAGACACCACCAAAACCAAGACGTCATTCCCGAAGAAACTCAGCGGAGCAAGTGGTACTGTGCACGGTATTCCAAGTCGCGCTCACGTAATGTTTGGATCTCGGACAGCAGCTCGTGCCTCAGCGAAATCCCCCAAAACTTGCTGGATTGCTGCAGCTCATGCATATCCAAAAGAACAACTCCTGAATTGCGAGGATGTTGCTTGATGGCCTCTTCGTCTGCGAAGTCATCCAAGTCTTCTTGTTCGAAAACATTGCAATCGAAAATGCCATCCTTGCGCCCCCGATCCGTAATTGTCAACACTTCACAGAGCGGCTCGTGCTGACAGGTCCTTGTCGGCTAAGTCGAACTCCATGCTCATGTCCTCTTCCCAGAACCTTGCATGCTGCAGGCGAACCGTATCATATTCCTGTTCTTTCCCTCAAACCTCTGGGGGTTCTCGTTTAATGGTTTCACGCCTGTCTGGACAGAAAAGGTTTAGAAGACGATGGACTTGGATGGGAGAGGAGGGTCAATTGACGCGCAGCATGGTTGTGTCGGGCGGCAGAATGGTGCGAGGAACGGTCGGGGTGTGGACAAGGGGCGGAGCGCGATATGGGTTCGCGGGCGGTGCGCACGGGGCGTGGAAAACGAAGGGAGCGGGATATGGGATGTGCAGGCGGTGTGCAGGCGAAAATTGCCAGACTCGACAAAACATCATCGCGCGGATTGCCATTCTTGCACCGCTTTTTTTGGCTGGGTTTTCTGTCCCCGGCTTGACCTTGTTTCCTGTTGCTGCTAAGGTGCTCCTGCTCAACATCCGGAACTGGGTCAAGATCCACGAGCACCTCTGGCAAGCTTCGTTGTCAATGAGGAGACAACTTCCAACACAAGTCCGCGTTCAGACACCTCGTCTGAGATGTCTTGCTGATTTGTGGGGGATGGCCGTCCTGCCAAAGCAGAATGTCCACACATCGACGAACTAGAGCGCGCCCCAGCACCTGGATCGCCATCTTCAGCGAACGTTTCTGCATGCGCGTGTGTTCCTTCAGCGCCTTCTGTGCTGAACCTTCGTGCCAGGTACCGTCGCTCAGCTCAATCACTCAGGAATCCAAAGCCAGCACGACTCCCTAGACCAACAGACTCAAGAAGAGGCTTTGCACAAGGCAGGCTGGTTTTTCTGTTCCAGTAGTCCCCGGTAAGTTTGCTTTCCAACTCTTTCGGGCGAAATGTGGCGAGGAACATATCTTCTTCCTCCTCGTAGACAAGCTCCCCTGGCTCGCCGTCAGCCTCGACATCGTCGTTTCGGTCCTCTGCCTGGCGCTCGGCCCCATCACCCGCAGGCAACTCCAGGAAGTCTTCCGCGGCTTCGTAGACCGGGACTGAGCGGAGTGAAATGAAGCAACGTCCGAAAGCAATTTAACTGGCGAACGGAAGCAAGCCCTGTCAGCCTCAAATCCCACTTCTTTAACTGCTGGGCATTGCCGCCAAATTGCCGGAAGAAGGACCCGGAGGCCCGGGACTCCGGCGCCTGCGAGCTTTGATCTCTTCCAGTGCTTGCCTTGTCCGAAGCCGTGCTTCCCTTCGGCCTGGGCTGTCTGCACCCGGCTGGGCAACCGGGAACCCTGAAGTCCCCCTCTGACTCTGCCATGGACCATGGTGCCTTCTTCAAGTGTGCCGTCGGTCGATTGCGTGATGCTGATGCTCGCGGCAGGGTCAGAGCTTGGGGCCTCTGTGGGCACAGTCGCCGACGGAGGCGCCGGAGGCGGAGGCGCCGGCGGCGTCGAAGGCGGGACCCAGGCGCTGGGAGACGGCGCAGAAAGTTTCGCCTCCCCATCAAACTCTCGCAGGACCAAACACGACAACAAACCCCTAGCTGAGCCTTTGCTTCAGCTCCCGGCTGATGTGGACGACCAGGCAAGTCCCAAGAAGTTTGTCCGGTACCACGGTTCACGAAATAGGCTCGGCCGGTCCTCACAGGTTTCAGTATGGGCTGCCTACGGAGAAGAGATTGCAAACGGGCCTGTAATCAAGCAGTTGCTCCCAGAAGCCAATATTCGGAGGAGGTGGATGCCAACTCGATGTGGCATCCATGTGGTTCCAGTAATATCGGCGGCCAAATTCATCCGTCACGGCTTGGACCACGGGAGATCCTGCAGGACGGTCCTTAGCTCTGAAACAAGTAGTGGGTGATATATCTACCTGCGCAAAGAGCAGAGATACGCCGGCCAACAAGAGGCCTTGCCCGGCTTGGCTCGAATCTACGACCAAGGCATGAAATGGTCACAGAATAAGAAACAAGCTGACCCTACACGTGAAGCCACGGGGCTGAGCGTGGAGCTGCCAGCCTGACGAATTCCACCGTTGCACGAAGATGCAGGAAGGCAAAAGACTGGGCCACTGGGCCAAGGACAAGAATTCCGGCAGTGCTTTTGCAGGTGGCTTCCATGCTCTCTCGTCCGAGTCAGCCGAGACCTCTGAGGGAAGATGCGGGGCGTCGGGGCATGGGACCATGGGAACAGTGCAACACAAGGGCGCCCTAGAAACACTGCAATGCTTCCCAGTGCCAATACCAAGCCTTGCTACTTGAGCTTGCTTTGCGTCTCGATCCATTGAAGGCAAGGCACACACTTCGAGTCAGCTCCTCGCCCAAGAGGCAACAGGCGCAGAATCTCTGCATGACCGGAAGAGAGACAAAAGCAAAACTCGAGCCCTCTGCTAGCACTGAACACGACGGTGTGTGCGAAATTGCATGCACTTCTGCCGTTAGTTATCACAAAGGATGCGATCTGCCACCAGGACACGCGATGTGTCAACCTGCACAAACAAAAACGCGGCATGCGCGGCTAATTCAAGTGCACAGCGCTGCCCGACAACACTAAGTCACAGAAGGTGCCTTGACGACAGCAGAAAGATCATGACTCCGCGATGCCAGAAATTTCTCCTCTGCTCAAAAGCATGAACATGTAGACACTGGTTCATCGGCCATACGTCTGGAGTCAGTGCGAGGCGGGCCAGGTGATCTAATGAATCTTCGCAGTCGGCCCATCTAACAAAATTGAAAACTCATACCCAATCTTGCTGGCACCGAGGTGCTGCAAGCCTGGCAGCACCGCGAGCGACAGCTTCAGAAGGACCCACCACAAGCATCTGCGACTGCGCTTCATCGAGAATAAGGTCGCAACCTGCAGACGAAGGATGGTGCACCAACTACGAAACCTCAGCCCGAGCCTGTCATACATCCAATGGCTTGTGCTGGGCTTCGATGAGGTTTGGCTTTGCCCGTCTCAAGCTTTTTGGCGGCCGGAAAGGACACCTGGCATTCGCCGGCGGCTGACTTGCAGCCACCTGCTAGAAAGCTTCGAAGCGTGCAGACTTAGTAGTTATCACGAAATGTCCTGCTTCTTTTGCAAAAGACCCGCCGCCTGCTTTTTTTGCAACCCCAGCTTGTTTTTGCCAACCCCACCTCATGGCGGACTTCTGCGAAGCCCAATCCATCAATGCTGCCTTCGGCAACTTGCAGTACAGCTTCTTCACAGTTCAAGACGCTGCCGGGCTTCCCATTGATCACGACCTCCGAAACGAAAACACTGTCACATGACTACATGACTGCGTTTTGCTGTTTTGGTGTGGGCCAACGTTTTCTTGGATCCGCTCCTCTGCTCCATAATCGAGGTACCTGCAAATTGTGTCACCACAAAGTCCGAGATGCGTTTTTGCACACTTCTCGAAGATGCTGCTACATGCTGCTATATTGCAACCGAGCATCTGTAGTTCGCAAGTGAGTACTCCTTTAAAGCGATTGCCACAACAGGTACGGTTGTACGAAACCTATCGACAACTATGGGTGCCAGCATATTCACTGCTCCCCGAACACATCTGAAACATCCCCGCAAAGCCCATTTGACTCCTGTTCGCTTCTTGATCTTCTTCAGCGCATGCACCAACAAGCCACCTCTCAAGCTTGGCAGCGCCAACACACGATGCTTCAACCTGTCCTTGGCAATGTCGAAGCTCACACGATTATGAAACATTGGGCAATTGTCTTGTGTTCTTTCCAAGTTGCGTCATGCTTCCCACGATCCGTTCCATCCATTGCACATCGGAGACGGCATCATCTCAACTCAACTGAATCATAACAGCTTCTTGACATGGAACTTCCGCGTAGCGTACCACCCGTTCTGCAATCATGACACCGACAAGCTGCTGCTGGAACACCCACACATGACCAATCAGGTGATGCCGAGTCTGCTACCTTCCAAACGACATTCCGGGCATGGCTGCAAAAATTGATCTTGTGGGAATTCACGACATGGACGCGGAAGGCAATGATGTCGCAAGTGCTTTCCAATTAAAATGAAAGTTAATTGTTGAGGAGCTCCGGAAGGTTGTAGCAAGGAAACAACTAACTAATCGAGGTTTCTGTAGGGCGCTCGAACTTCCACCCGACATGTTCCTGCACACAACTAACATGCAAGTTAATGGTTTCACATGGCCTGGGACCTGGACCCGATATGGTATTGCAAACAAAAAAACAATATAAAAGGTCTGCAGAGCCGGGAGCCTCGAATCCGAAACATTCCGGCAAACAATCAACTTACAAAACCAAAAATAGCCTGCACATGGTTTTCAATCAACCGGAGCTGCATTGACAACGTAGTGTCGGCTTAAGGAAAAAACACGGATCTTGTTGTTACAGCAACTTATGCAATGACAGGTGACCTCGATCGGCATTTCGCATGCTGACAGGCTGCACCCCATGACTGTGTTCGTCCACGTCGGCAAAAAACGGGAGTGGCGCACTCCCTGAATTTAAAAAAGCGGCAGGCGCAACAAAATCCGGCCCAAGCCTGTATGGACTTGTCTCCGTTGCAAAGCCAGCCGGACCCACAGTCCGAGAACTTTGTTTGTCCTTCTGTCAAAAAGTTCCTGCATGTTCCAGATTCGTTAAAACCCGAATTGCCTTTCAAAGGCTGCCGAACAAAACCTTGGAGAACAACTTGCAAACGACAGACTAAGCACGCAAGCAAAGTTTTTTTTTCACACTCTCAAGCTTCACAGCTTTCGGTTCTTGAGCCAAAGTCCGAGCGTTGCTTGGGACTTACTGTTCTTAGAACAGCTCGGTCACTTCAAGCACTGCGTCACTTCTCTGCACTGAAAACTGCCAAGCAGACTCAATGTTCCGACTTGAAAGTCTCACTTAGGACCTACGACCACTAAAAACTGCTTAACCGACCGTCTCACAGAAAAGACTGCAGATCCCAGCTGCCAAAAATAACCACCAACTACTTTAGCAGGTTCGGGGAAACTTCTGAGGAACAATGCCTCTCAAACGACATCTTGACATCTGAAATGCTTTTTAGTTTCCAACTCTCCCTCATGGCGAGAATGAGGTGATGCGTATTGGACTCTTAGGTTGGGAGAAGCAAACAAGCTTCTTCGGGCTCTCACTCAGACAAAAGCTTCAAGAAAACCCACTACCAAGCACTCAATGCCATCAAGGCTCTGCGAGCAAAAGCTTCTCGGTCCTACTGTGTGTCTTTTAAGGACAAAGTCTCCATGACTATGTTCTCTGTACATTTAAATTCAGCATCCTCAAGAAGGATGATTTTGTGGAAGACCATCCCAACAGCTGCACTTTTACGGCCATTCAACCAGCCAGATGGGGGCCTATGAGGCGTCTACAAGGCTCAAGAAACTTCGCCAGAGCTTCCTGTGGACTGTGTAGAGCCCTTTTAGGCCACGATCGTAGCGAGATTCGTCCTGGCTCTGTGCAGTTGCTGCCACGGGGAACCTCCCGTGCATGGTGTGCTTGCCCATATGATGACATGCATTCCTTTCCTGCTTGCGTGTGAAGCGCACTCTCGAGTACGGAAATTTCACAGCTATTGCAGCATGCATACACATGATGTAACACACACAAACTACCTGTTGCATAAGGCTCACATTTTTTTTTTGCGCAACAATACCACACATGTGTCGCACACCAGTTAAAATTTAAACACACATTCGAATTACATAACTCCAGGAAACTGGGCCAGGTCTCCAACCGAAAGTTGCCTTGTCCAGTGCGGAGAGTGAGCTATTGCTATTTGCTCTGACCGAGATGGCTAAAGAGCTTTTGGCCTGGTTCAGCTGTTCTCGCACGTTTTCGATAAGGTATCCTATCCCCACTTACACCGATGGCTCTTCGGCACGACAGGTGTTCGCAAATGACTGGTTTCCTGCGCAGGCTCCGGCATGTCGATTTCAGGGTACAAAGTGGAGAGCAATGAGATTGAATCTCGCCAGATACCTGGAGCTGACGATATCTCAGACCTCATGACCAAAGAATCTTTCAGAAAAACAGACATGGAGGTTCACAGAAATGCTTGGCTTCCAGCAAAGGGGAACATGTTGAAAGCTTCTCCTTTGTCGAGTCGTCATTGCTTTTTGTGGCTTGGTTGAGTCGTCTTCGCGATTTCTGGGATCTTGGCTCTCCCAATCACCATCGAAGTCGGTGGAGCTCACCTAGAGACTGTGCTTTAATCTTGGATGTCCTGATGTGCTGGCATGCTGAAGCTGTTAGGAGTGCTTTTGAGTTGGATGAGTGACTGCACGTTCGTTTCGTCTCGTTTTGGTTTAGTTCTAAAGTGCTTTGCTTGGAGACAGACAGCTGAAGTTGTTTCACTGTCAGTGAGAGCCCAACAACGCTGAGCTGCGCCCGCGTTTGGCTCAAGAAAAAGACCGAGTGCTACGCGCTCTGTTTT
>BGNK01007923.1:951-14362 GCA_003297005.1 Symbiodinium sp. clade A Y106 | reverse complement strand
AGCTGTTAGTGAGATCAGAGTGGCTCTGTCGATAGTGAAGCTTCATAACTTTAGATGAAGCAATCCATTGCCCACATAACATACAGTGCTGACGGTAGCGATGGCGATTTGGTAGGAGGTACACAGCATTGCTAGAGTATTTGCTGATGCAGTCCTGGATAGGGGATTCAGGGAACAGAGGTGGTCTATCCATGCTCGGCTGCACAGGGTCTGCGGGAGGCTGAGGCAGGAAGGAATGGCGAACCGCACAATAGTTACCCTCAACATGTCGTTGCAACAGTTGCCACGTGGCAAACTTTTTTTGACAGTGTGAGCATTGCGGTAGGCCTCCGATGGCGTCCAAGGTTTTGTCAAAGGGCTCCGGGCGAGAAGTCGGATACTCCGCAGCATGCTGTTTGGTTAAATGCGTGAGTAAAGCTGTTCGGTTGGCGTAGGANTGCGGTAGGCCTCCGATGGCGTCCAAGGTTTTGTCAAAGGGCTCCGGGCGAGAAGTCGGATACTCCGCAGCATGCTGTTTGGTTAAATGCGTGAGTAAAGCTGTTCGGTTGGCGTAGGATACACCACACACCGGACATACTTGAGGGGCTGCAGTTGAGGCTACCAGGCTTAGTCTATCCCGTTCAGGTGTAGGCCTAAGGCTCGCATGAACATGCTTCCACCAGGCGCCGGTCGGCAGAGCCACATGGTGGTCCTGACAGTGGGCACGGCGCTGTGCTTCTCGTTGCAGCATGGCAGACAGGGTCCCACTCGGTAGTAGGACGCCGGCCTGGAGGGCAACTTCCTGGTTGGTAGTCTGTGTCAGATGAGCCGGAAGCCTAAGGATGGCGCGAAGTTGACGGATAACCAACGTCTCAAGAGTCTTGTGACCGGCAGNGGTAGTCTGTGTCAGATGAGCCGGAAGCCTAAGGATGGCGCGAAGTTGACGGATAACCAACGTCTCAAGAGTCTTGTGACCGGCAGCGGTGAGGCCACATGTTGTCAGTCCATATGCCATGGTAGACCAAACACAAGCACGCCAAAGGTTGATGCGTTGGCAGGAGGACAGATGATGTCTGCCCTTGAGGATCGTGCCCAGGCGGCTAAAGGCAGCCTTGCCCTTGTCCAGCCTGTGGTGCAGGGTCGCATTCTCAAAGGTGGTATAATTCAACTGGACACCCAGGTATCTGAATTGGGAGACAAGGGGTATGCAGAGGTCGCNGCATTCTCAAAGGTGGTATAATTCAACTGGACACCCAGGTATCTGAATTGGGAGACAAGGGGTATGCAGAGGTCGCCGCCAAGCTGCGGAATGCGCAGGAGGGGGCCGTCACTACCTTTTCCGAGTGAATTTCCGACGGATAGAAGGGCTGAGAGTCCCACAAAGCGCAAAGACCGCCTTTGATTTTGCGTCGCTCACAGCCATCCCAAAGGATTGCAGGACCTTGAAGAGAACGGCTATACAGCTGAGCAGCTGTTCAAGCTCATGAAGAGATTCAAACGNTTTGCGTCGCTCACAGCCATCCCAAAGGATTGCAGGACCTTGAAGAGAACGGCTATACAGCTGAGCAGCTGTTCAAGCTCATGAAGAGATTCAAACGTGCCTGCAGCAAGGTAGTCATCTGCGAAAATAGTAAGCAGCCTGTTAAGCTGCGCGGCCCCAATGATATGCGCAAGCCTGCGGCTGATGGCGTGCGAGAACACAAGCCAGAGCAGCGGTGAGGCTGAGCAGCCTTGCCTCACTCCCCTGGTGGCTGCAAATGATCTGTTCTCACCTGCATGGCGAACAGTATATTGGATCTGGGCGTGCCAAGCCATGACAATAGCGATNAGCAGCGGTGAGGCTGAGCAGCCTTGCCTCACTCCCCTGGTGGCTGCAAATGATCTGTTCTCACCTGCATGGCGAACAGTATATTGGATCTGGGCGTGCCAAGCCATGACAATAGCGATAAGGTCCGGAGGAAGCTGCAGATCAAGCATACCCTGGTACAAGAGTTCCCTGGGGACTCGGTCAAAGGCTTGGGAGAGGTCCAACGTCGCCATGAGGCTACCAAAGAGAGGAATAGACCTGCGCCCCTCATGTTGGTGATGCAGGTTTTTGTGGTGTTGGCTGAGCTCTGCTCTAGCGGCAGCACAATGGGCAAAAGCCTTACGGAGGGCATCGTTCTGAGACCGACCACCCTGATAGGCATATTGAGGGAAGTGGGTAATCTGCGCAAGAATGTGGGGGATGTAGGGTTGGAGAATGCAGCTCAGCATTTTTTCCCTAGGGGACATGAGAGACCGNATAGGCATATTGAGGGAAGTGGGTAATCTGCGCAAGAATGTGGGGGATGTAGGGTTGGAGAATGCAGCTCAGCATTTTTTCCCTAGGGGACATGAGAGACCGATTGGTCGGTAGTCACTAGGGCTGGCACCGGACTTGTCAGGTTTCAAGACGATCAAGGCGAGGTCGACGTCGGACCAGCTTTGGGGAACTGCAAGGGGCTGAGTGGACCAGCTGTGTGACAGCTCTTGGCAAATCCATGTGGAAACCATATCCGCACATAGGCGCCAGGCTGCCCCCGGCGGGTGACCGGCCGGTACTGCTTTTCTTCGTGGAATTGCCTGCAACTCCAGGCATAATGCCACAGCATCCAGTTGTGGTGGGGCTCGAGCAGCCACGGGCCTGTGATGGCGTTCTGTTGCTGTGTAGTCTCCGCGTTCGAGGGAGCCGGTAGCTCCGCCTGGAATCGAGTGCGAAAGTGCATCTGGAGTGAGTCAGCTTCTTCAGCCGGGGTAAGCATGAGACCGCGATCATNTCCGCGTTCGAGGGAGCCGGTAGCTCCGCCTGGAATCGAGTGCGAAAGTGCATCTGGAGTGAGTCAGCTTCTTCAGCCGGGGTAAGCATGAGACCGCGATCATCGCGAAGCTGCAGCCTACGATAGGCTTGCTTCGGAGCTATGCGTTTCACAATTTGATAAAGTTTTCGGGTGTCATGTTTGTAAGCACATGCTTGCGCCTCCTGCATGGCCGTTAGGAGCTTGGCACGTCTCGCCTGTTTACATCTGCGTTGGTGCTCCCGGTGCTGTTTATCAAAGTTTTTCCAGGCACGCCATGCTTGGAACCAACCTCGTAGTCCATTCTTTCGAACCTGTTTGAAAGCTCTCCAGCGCGCCCANCAAAGTTTTTCCAGGCACGCCATGCTTGGAACCAACCTCGTAGTCCATTCTTTCGAACCTGTTTGAAAGCTCTCCAGCGCGCCCACAGCTCCTTGACGCTAAGCTGAACAGGTTGTGACTGCCAGGGCTTCTCTGTAGGTGTAGCTTGTGGCTTTGGGAAAGCTTGACAGCACGCCTGGAAGAGAACAGCGTGGAGCTGTTCCACTCCAGCAACTCCTCCCGCAGTGGCCATATGGTGTGAGATGGCCTGCCGGACCTGGGCGATTCTTAGCATATGGTCAGGGACCGTAGGGTAGTCTAATGCCTGCAGAACAGAATCCACGCTGATTTGAGGTGGTGACTTGGCCGGTCTCATCACCCAATGAGGGCATCTGAGCTGCAACACAGTGATGAGGGGGAAGNTGATTTGAGGTGGTGACTTGGCCGGTCTCATCACCCAATGAGGGCATCTGAGCTGCAACACAGTGATGAGGGGGAAGTGAATGGCGCCACTTTGTCTTGAGGCACCCACATGAAAATGGTGGATGGGATGAGCCTGCTTGGCCTGCATGGTGGCTTCACGCCGTCGGACAAGCAGAAAATCGATCTGGGATTCCGTGTTCCCGAACCGGAAGGTGGTTGCCTTGGCCTGCGGCGGGTGTCTCCTCCATGTGTTGAGGGCAACAAGGCCATATGTGCGCATGAGTTGAGCGAGGTCCTCCATGTCTTCCGGAGGGTGGCAGGGCAGCGGACAGGTGACACCTCCAACAAACGGGGGTGCAGACCGTAGCGGTGTATTGAAGTCGCCAGCCACCATTAGCGAGTCCCGCACCGGAATTCGGTTGAGGCATCTCTCCAGGGCCTGCCAGACCTGCAACCGCTGTTCCAGCATGCTGGAGCACTTANGTAGCGGTGTATTGAAGTCGCCAGCCACCATTAGCGAGTCCCGCACCGGAATTCGGTTGAGGCATCTCTCCAGGGCCTGCCAGACCTGCAACCGCTGTTCCAGCATGCTGGAGCACTTAGGATCATAGGTCTTTTGGTATATACCCAAGATGTGAAGGTGTCGGGCATCCCTGCCTGGCAGGGGAACGCGAACATGCAATAAGCGGCCTTGCAAGACGTGTTCGAAGCGGATCCGGGATGGCTGCGTGATACGCTGATGTATTAAGATGAGAACTCCGGCCTGTTTTCTGGGTTTGCATCCAGAGTGGATGCAAGACCAGGGTCCGGTCGTGNGATGATAGCAACATCGTAAGTGGAATTGGTAAGGAAGGTCAATAACTCAGCGTAGAGTCCCCCTCCCAATCCGCCTGCGTTCCAACAGAAGACGTGTAGTCCCTGTCGCATGGCTGGCGGTGCCTTCCGAGGCTGCGCTTGTATATGAGGCGTAGATCTGAAGGAATCAGGCACTTGATGTGCCTCCAGTAGTCTGCCACGATATGTGGTGCGGCCTTGGGTAAGTGCACGCTGACAGGCTCGCTTGTATGAGCGCTTCACATATCGGGAGACCGGTGCTCTGGGCATCGGACTTTGTGACGGGATTCCACTTGGCTTCGGAGCTGAGTTGGAGAGGGGCCTGAGAATGGTCTCTCCTTCAGCGAACCCCGTGGCAGGGTTCACAACCCTCGCTTCTAACCCCACAGCGGCAGCTTGCTGGATCTGATAGTGAAGTAGACAAAGCAGCAGCAAGCACTTGTGAGGTCCCCGGGACTTGGGACCCAGGCGGCTTTTCGTAGTGAGCTCGGAGGAGTGGGCCGTCAAGGTCGAACGGCGGCCTGACAAGCTTGTCAGGCACAGTAAGGGTGACAAACGGCTGTGGCTGATGTGAGAACACGGAGCCTCGCTGGCCTGTCCACGATTGACAGCACCAGCCCACCTCGTGAGAGGGCGGTGCAGGCACTTGGCAGAGTATTGGATGGCTACGAGAATGTAGACCGCACAGTGGGTACAGAAGTTGTAGCAGCAAACCCTGAGTGGCTTGGCGCACAGCAAGGCATATGAGGAAGTGGCCGGACAGACGGCGTGGCTGTCCCAGCTGGAGCACACAGCAGCTGTCCCGTACCTGGTGCACAGCTGCAGATGAGGCAGCATGGTAGCTGGAGAGGCTTGGCAGTTCTGGGCATCAGTTGGGCAGGGCAGACGCGTTTTTTCATCAGGCGGAAGAGTGGTGCAGATCATGACAGCCCTGGGTCTGCCGTACAGTGACAATGGCTGTCCCAGCCGAGTGCGAGAGTCTGGAGCTCAGACAGAGGCGCAGAGGTGGCCCTGGGTGCAGATTGTTTCCAGATCTCAGCACAGGGTCTCCCTTGTGGTTCGTAGGCAGTCCTGGGCGGCTCCAAGGTCGAACACAATGCCACCGTCCTCATAGAGCATGGCCGAGTCCGGGCCAGGATCAGAGCGAGAGCCTGCAGAGGAAGCACCTGGTGCAGGATGCAACTCAGCATCGCAACCATAGTCGGGACCAGGAGCGTATGCAGGGCCGTCAGAGGTGGCACCAGCAGTGTCAAGGCCGGGGTCCACCACAGGGTCTGGATCCGAGTTGCTCGGGTCGGAGTCCATGTGTTCGATGTGGCCGCGGTCCTCTGCTGTCTCCCAGGTCTCCCACAAGTGGCCGCCAACATCCGTGGCATCAACACGCCTATGCTCCTGCTCATCATCAGGTAGAGTAGGGCTTAGGGTCAGTGTTATGGCCCTCCAGCTCCAAAGCTCCGCAAGGGATGGGGCCTGCAGGTANTCATCAGGTAGAGTAGGGCTTAGGGTCAGTGTTATGGCCCTCCAGCTCCAAAGCTCCGCAAGGGATGGGGCCTGCAGGTAGACCGGACTGGTGAGGTGCAGCTGCTCGATGACGTGCAGGGCCAGATCACGCTGCCACCCTGTAAGAGGCTCCGTGTGAGCAGTCGGCGGAGGCAGAGAGCTCCCCGTACTGGCACTGGTGGTGTGTCTGGAGGACCGCAGCAAGCGAAGAGACGTCTGCGTGGCAACCTCCTGGCTGTACGGAAGTGGTGCCGGAGGACCTGACGCCATAAAGAGCTGCACCGGCGTGGGGATTGGCGGTCCGTGAGGTCCTGGGCCTGTAGGCGGTGGCATGCCATCTGCACGCTCGGCCCTGGTCATAGGGGTGGCGGAGCTGGCGTCAGAAGCCTCTGCGTCTGCCTCAGCAGCATCCAGAATCGAGTCATGCAATGGGTCCCGATCCATTGTCGATGGCCCGGGCGAGGCGGTGGGTCCTCCAGACCCAGGCAAGCACAATGCGGCACTACNCTCTGCGTCTGCCTCAGCAGCATCCAGAATCGAGTCATGCAATGGGTCCCGATCCATTGTCGATGGCCCGGGCGAGGCGGTGGGTCCTCCAGACCCAGGCAAGCACAATGCGGCACTACTCCTATGGCGTATGCTAGGGAGGCAGGGTCTACCCCTATCAACCTGAAGCTGAGTTTAGGGTGCATGCACAACCGCAACCTCAAAGGGTGCGTCAGCAGGGTTACGTGGGGGCAGTCGCAACCCAGAAACCAAATCCTGTGGGCTTGAGCAGATGATCAGTAGGCACTGCACTTGGAGTCGGCGCTCATGACAGGTCTTGACGCTAGACTGACAGCAGGCTTGTACAAGGCGTGAAGGCACAGAGGTGACTAAGGCGCACCGGTCGTCCAACGGGCGACACAACAGGAGCTGGCGGAGGCCAGCCAGTAGAAGGCGCCAGACCTGTGCATAACCATTACGTATGATAAGGGTGCTACGGGTCGTTCGTGGTTGTCGACGACATTTGTGCCGCGAGTGGGCCTGTGGCTTGTGTCTCCATCTGCGAAATCTACGACCTGCACATAAGACACGTGTAAGGTGCATGCATAGCCTCCAGCGGTAATTCTGAAGGCATGTTATGAGCCCACTGGGATCCCGACCTGCAATGCAATGCAGCGTCCTGCCTTTGCGCAGCGGGCACATGGTCCAGCTAGTCCATGGTGTCCAGAGCTCGGGAGCAGCAGGCATACCGGCCAACGGTCCTGGGAGTCCAGAGGATATACGCCAGCGCAGGATACCGGTGTCTACACCAGTCTTTAATAGCCGCCATGTCTGGTGGGTACAGGGAGAGGCTGGCAGCGTGCAACAGTGGCTCTGGTTGATGGTACCGCCATTTTTCCTCAAAATGATCGATGTAGACATAGGCACGTCTGTAGCCGCCCGCCGCATCAAACATTCCCAGTAGGACCATATGCATGAACTCCGCACAAACGAGTGCGCTGCGTTGCAGTTCCTCCGCCTCGGCCCAACAAGCCGTGCAGGCACATGGCCATTCAGGCTCACGCCAGCCATGCATTTTGTTGCTCCCGTGCAGGAAGCCCCTGAATAAAACAGCGTGCTCCAAATCAGCGTCGTCTGTGTCAGGGCGAGAGCAGCCCAGAATATCCATGACCCTCGAGGGCGGAACCTAATCATCCCTTGCGAGGGGTAACTCACAATGAGCCGAGAAGCTTCTACTACTACTACTACTTCTCCTGCTGCTGCTGCTGCTACTACTACTACTACTGACTACTGACTACTACTACTACTACTACTCCTGCTGCTGCTGCTGCTACTACTACTACTACTACTACTACTACTTCTACCATACTACCGCTACTGCCATCGTCACGACTATCGTGGTAAAACCCATCAGTAAGAATTTCCCGTCCTTGCTACACAACCAAGTCCCTAAACCCGAAAGACTAAACCCCTAAACTGTAAGCCCTTACACGCCTGTAACCCTACCCACTAATCACTACACCCAAAGCCCCTAGACCCCTTAACCACTAAACCAAAAAAGCAACCTAAACCCATTAACCCTAAACCCTAAACCCTAACCCTTAAAGCTAAAAACAGAAAGTCCTGACCGGAACTCGCAAGGCCCCTAAACCCGAGCCCTAGACCCAAACCCAAACAACCCCGAGGATTTCAGGTCTAAGGCTTAGTGCTTAGTAAGGGTTTAGGGTTTAGGGTTTAAGGCTTAGGGGGAAACGGGTAACCAGAAGCTGGAAAAGGATCTAGGGATTATGTTGCCAAGTGTGTTTAGGGCTTATAGTTTGCAGTTTGGTATTCGAGGTTCGCGGTTGTAAACCCTAAACCAACCCTAAAAATCCCTAAGCCCCCAACCCTGAACCCATTCGTTGCTTTGGGGTTGGAGGTGTAACAGTTTTAAAGGAAAGCAGTTTCTCTTCCCTCCACATGCCCAAAAGGTTTCCTAAACCCGCAACCCTAAACCCTAAACCGTCCAAATCGTCTTATAGTCGGGGTTATGAGGCTGTTGCAAGTTTGCCTGCTGCAGGGGTTTCGGGGGCCTCCTCCTACTTTCAACACTAAATCCAACGCTTCATCGCCCTAAGGTTCCCAAAGCTTAGGCCCCGACCCTGAACCCGAGACCTTGAACCCTCAAAATTATTAATCCCAAGAACCTGACCCTGAACTCTCAACCTTGTCAAACTCGCCCAGGGCCCTACGGGTTGTGAATAAGGTATCTATACTTACAATTACGTACTTATACGTAACCCCAAATAAGGCACATGTAGCCTGACTTACTAAGTCCCCTGATGCTCCAAGCACCCCCAGGACGTTGCAGTACCTTCAGATGACCGGACGGGAGAAGGTGCACGTGGACCGTGTGGAGGCGCAACGTTAGGGGTTTGGGGATTCCTCCAATGGTTTAAGGGTTTAGGGATTCCTCTAATGTTTGTCTTCGAGGGTTCCTGAAGCACAAGCCCTACATAAGCCCTTTAACCCCTAAACCGGTTCGCTCTAGATGTCTGCTAGCTGCTCTTCATAATGTCACTTCGGGCAGGCACCCTTTTGGCCTGAAGATCTTTGACACTCCCTAGCCCGTTTCTGACGGCCGAAACGCACATTTCGATTTTATCGTTTTGCTTCGGGCGTGCGCCCGGAACCGCATGTGGGTTTCAACACGGCTAACCAGCAGAGCCCCAGAGTCTCTGCATGTTGCATGTGGGTAGTTGTCAAAATTCGGGTCCTGTTTGGGATCCTTCTTATACCTACCATTTTGGGCACGTACAAAGGGACCCCAATCTAGAGAACTACCCAGGTGATGTTTCGTGGGTCTGGAGCAAGCTACAGGAACGGAGGAGGGATTCAGGGCAAGAATCTAGGCTTTCGTTTGCTCCTAAACCATCCTTTTGCTGTTAAACCCTTGCATTGAGGGTCATGGTTCGAAGAAGCTGACGTCGTTTGTTGGGTTTCTTTGTAAACAGGGGCTTCTGATAGGTACTTGCTTATTAGAGTTTAGAACACTTTGCAGATAACAGAGCTCTGGAGCCACAAAGTTCGAGCTTGGAGGTCTGCAAGCCAGCAACTCTGTTTGAACCCCAAATCCTAAACCCTGAAACCCCGAACCCTAAACCCTAAAACTTAAAACCCTAAAAGAGCCCTCAAAAGAAGAAACCTAAACCCTAAAATCGCAACACTTCAAACCCAGGAGTACTACCGGGCCAGCGGCCTCTTTGGGGCATCAGCCTTCGAATCCGTGACTTATTCATCAGTGCCTTTGAAGGCGAACGGGGGTGTAGTAAGAAAGAGCTTTTCTGCAGCAGCAGAAACACAATGTATCAGGCAGTAAATGCAAGTAGGTATGATTAGATTGCAATGCAATAGCCTGCGATGTAGGGTTTCGGTTCTAGAGCTTTCTATCTTCGGGTGGCGGATCATGGATCGCAATACTTCGAAGACTCCAAGTTCGTGGGCTGTAGTTTGTCGGTACTGCCAGTGCATCTACACAGTCCGACGATTTCTGGTTGTTGGTGCATTGCTTTCCATCTTGGCAGTATCGCATCATGCGACAGTTCAAGTACTTGCAAAAGACGCGGCAACAGTGACGACAACTTAGGCTTGGCGGCCATCCGCCAAGAGTTGTACGTAGGAGTTACTTTCTAGTTTCTCTTCTTTACACTACTATCGGGTGGGGGACCTGATTAAGCCCCAAACTACCCTAATTGGGGTTATAAGTAATTATAAGTATAGTTACCTTATTTATAAGCCTAGTTACTAAGTCCCATGATCCTTTAAGTAAACGACAAAAAGGTAACCCACCTGGACCTCGCCTCTGTCGTGCCCTGCATGGCGGGTCCCAAGCGGCCCCAGGCACGGTTTTTGGCAGTTTTAAACCCCTTCTACTTGGAGGTTCATGGGTTTAGGGTTTAGGGTTCAGGGTTTAGGGTTGGAGGTTCATGGGTAGTTATAAGTGGAGTTATAAGTAGGGTAACTATACTTTAAAACCCATATTAGGGGAATTATAACTCCACTTATAACTACCCATGAACCTCCAAGTAGAACCCAAGACTAAACCTAAGCCCTGAACCCCAAACTCTACTTGGAGGATCAGGGGACTGAGTAAGCAAGGTTTTCAGTCCCCTGACTGGGGTTATAAGTAATTATAAGTACCGTTACCGTATTTATAACCCTAGTTACTAAGTCCCATGATCCTTTTAGTAAACCTAAACCCTAAACTCTGAGTCTTCAACCCTATGCCCTGGCCCTTTGATCCTGAGGTGTAAGGCTGAGGATTCGGGGCTGCAAGTCTTGAGTCAGACTGTCTACTTGGAGAGGCAGGGGACTTAGTAAGTAGGTTATAAGTAGAGTTATAAGTACCCTAAATGGAGTTATGGAGTTAGCCCAATTATAACCCTACTTACAAACGACTTGCTAAGTCCCCTGCCCCTCCAAGTAGGTTCCGCCCGAACCCCTTAAACAACTTTGAGGGCGTGAAGGCGTTTGGAGGTTCGACTTTTTGAGGTTGTTGTTTTAATTGATGGTACATATGCACAACTGTTCAGAATTACTAAGGCCACAAAACTAGGATGGTCTGAGCTGTTTTCAGTTCCTTGTTTTGCGGCTTGGGGCTTGGTTTGTGGGCTCAAGGCCCTCTTGATGATCACCTGAGGGATACTTATGTTGATGAATCATGAATATGGGAAGTTCTCTAAATTAGGGTTAGGGTTCCTTTTTGGGGTCCAAAAATTAGCGTGCCTTCTTGGGGTCCAAAATGGTACCGCACCATTATGAAAGGACGCCCAAACGGACCCTGATTGCAGACTCCAGGGCTTCCGGGCTCGCCGTTCAAACCGAGGGCTTGTGTCACTTCTGGCTATTGTAGGGGCCTGAATTGCTAGCAATATTATTGTTCAAAACTAGTGTTCCTTATGATAGTTACACTACAGTGTACCGGTGGTATTGATGTCAGTTGCCATGATGCGGCTTGTCACTACTACTGCCACTCTGAAAGCTTCTTGTCCTTCATGGCCTCCCAGTTGTGTTGCATGTCATGCAGGCGACACACATTGGCTGCCCCTAAACCCTAAACCCCCAAACTCAAAACCCTAAACCCTAACCCAACACCGCACAAGTCAGGCGGAGACGCCTGAGCCAAGAACCTTCAGGTCTATTCTGCCCCCGCCCCCCTTGGGGCAGGAAAGCCACACCTGTAAAGCTCCGTCCACATCCTCTAAAGCTTCCTCTCAGGCTGTAGAGATTCAGGGTTTAAGGACTTAGTACGGGGTTCCAACCGACTCTCTCTCTCTCTCTCCCTCCCTCTCTCTCTCTCTGCCTCCCTCTCTCTTTCTCTCTCTCTCTCTCTCCGCTGTCGCTCGGCTCTCAACCCTCCCAAGACAAAGAAACCAGCCCCACGCTTCTGCCTCCACACGCCCCTTCAGAACCTCTGACGCGAGACTCTGCAGAGCGAGCCAGGATCGGATCCCCTTGGGTGAACTCAAGAAGAGCTTCCGCACGGCCCTGACGCAGCCTTCGGGCCCCTGGGACTTCGCCAAAGGGCTCACAGGGTTTAGGGTCTAGGGTTTAGGGGTTAGGGGTTTAGGGGTTTAGGGGTTTAGGGTTCAGGGTTTAGGATTTGAGGTTTAGAGGTTTAGGGGTTTAGGGGTTTAGGGGTTTAGGGTTTGGGGTTGATGCTCCCAGGGTGGTTTAGGGTTTAGTCTCCGGGCTTCTGACTCGTACCGTACTCGTACCATCGTCATTCTTGGCGTTCTTGTGATCTGGATTCTTGCCAGTGGCTTCTATTGATAGTGTTATTGTCAGTGTTGCTATTGTTATTGCCATTATCATTGTTGCTGCATTTAAGCCTCTCGGCTCAGGTAAGGTCAGGCTAGTACAGCAGCCTTTTCCTTACTTGCCATGGCATTTGTCAGCGCCTGAGCAGTCCCGGTCCCAAGTCCGGGAGGGAGCAACCAGAATTACAGTCTTCTTGAAGCTCCTAGAGGTGAGGGTTGTCGGTCTGCGAAGCCGACAGGAGTCGAATTCAATATGGGTTCGGCGAAACAGCCTAGTGACTCAATCATTAAACCACAGCCTTCATGTAAGGGTAACGGAAAACGTTCTTACCAGAGGGCAGTGAGAAAGGCTCTCCAGGAAGGGAGCGCGATGTACAAGGGAAGAGAAATGACTAGCTGCGAGCTCGGAGCTACTTTGGCAGCTCCGTTAGCGCCAAAAGGAACATCACGGCACAAAAAGTCTAAGTTTCTTGAGCAGAAAGAACTTTCTTACATGTCTTGGAATGCAGGTTCCTTAACCACTGCAGTTTGGGAAGAGTTGCTCTCCATCCTCCGCACTCCGCCATACCGAGATGTGAAGCTAGTTGCCATCCAGGAAACACACTGGAGGGGCAGCTGGCAGTTCACAAGAGACGGTTGGAATGTAGTTAGTTCTGGGTCCTTGGGGGAGAAGGGAGCAGGTGTGCTCATCATGGTTCACAGCACGCTCTGCAAGCAGCAGGAGATTCGCTTCAATGAGATTCTGCCGGGACGGGTACTGCAAGTTCGAATTCCAGGCAAAAGTTTTTCTCTGGNAGCAGGTGTGCTCATCATGGTTCACAGCACGCTCTGCAAGCAGCAGGAGATTCGCTTCAATGAGATTCTGCCGGGACGGGTACTGCAAGTTCGAATTCCAGGCAAAAGTTTTTCTCTGGATGCCATTAGCTGTTACCAATACGTCTGGCGCAGCAAGGAAAACCTTCAGTCCAACAAGGACAACAGGTCGAGCCTGCTAAGGAAGCTNCTTGGCAGCTCTATCCGAGGAATGCCGCAGCGTAATACGCTGCTGATCATGGGAGATTTCAACATGTCGCTGAGAAGCGACATGAAGTATGTGGGGCCGAGCACCGTTCCCTCATGCAGACTAGGGCACAAAGGGTCCAAGGAACTTCACCAGCTCTTAGAAGAGCACCAGCTAACAGCGGCCAATACTTGGTGTGTTCGCAAACCAGCAACTCATGTGCAAGGCAATTCGGTTTCGCAAATCGACTATGC
>BGNK01007918.1:0-13735 GCA_003297005.1 Symbiodinium sp. clade A Y106 | reverse complement strand
TAGACGTACTGACTGGCTGACTGACTCACCGCTGCCGCTGGACGACCGACTGACTGACTGACTGACTCACCGCTGCCCGCTGACCAACTGACTGACTGACTGACTGACTGACTGGCCGCTCGGTTGGCTGACCGACTGACTGACTGACTGACTGACTGACTGACCGCTCCGCTGGCTCTCCGACTGACTGACCGCTCGGTCGGCTGTCAACCAACTGACTGACTAGCTGCTTCACTGACTGACTGACTCGCGCCTGCCGAACGGAAAACCATAAAAAATACACAAAAAAACCATAAAAAATACCCAAAAAGAACCCCCACCCCTTGGGTGTCATATTTGCTAGTGTAGAGGTTTTGATGCAGGCAGTGCTGCGTTTTCCAAATACATGGACTTCCTGCCTGCCAGCTTTACACTAGTAGAGCTTCCGAGCCCAAAGCTTGAGCCGTAGACCCGACAGCTTCAAGCCGAAAAAGCCCTTAAAGCCTCAACCCCCCAACGCACCCCGGCCCTCCACCGCCCCGCTCCACAAAACTGGGTTCTTGTTAAGGAGTGTAATTTAAGTTGCCATGATAGGGGTTTATAGTAAATACTATGGTTTCCTTATTGTGGTAACTTAAAGTAAATCCCTTAACCCAAGCCTTAAACCCTAAACCCTAAACCTTTAACAAGAACCCACAAAAGGGCGTGCACCTGCCGGGGGCTGCGGCAGCCAGAGCTGATTACGTCTCGCGGCTCATGGCGCAACGCGGCCTTTGAAGTCTTGAGGTTGGGGGCTTATGGGGTTTTAAGGTGTAGGTTTTAAGGTTTAGGGTTTGAGCGTTTTAGAGTTTTAGGGGTTTAGGGTTTAAGGGTTCAAGGGTTTTCGGGTTTAAGGGTTTAAGGGTTTTAGGCTTTAGGGTTTAAGGGTTTTCGGGCTCAAGGGTTTCAGGATTTAGGGTTTTAGGCTTTAGGGTTTAAGGGTTTTAGGGTTCAAGGGTTTCAGGATTTAGGGTTTAAGGGTTTAAGGGTTTAGGGTTAGGGTTTAGGTTTTGCTTTGGCAGTTTCAAAACCTTTTCAATATGTCAGAGGGGGAAATGTTGCACTGGGTCTTGTGCTTTCCTAGCATTTTCCGGCACCCTGAATATTGTGTGCTCTGCCGGGGCTGCAGAGGGAGTGATTTTGAGAGGGGATAGGCTCCTAAGCCCTAAACCCTGAACCCTACACCTGTTGCATCCTGGAATTCTAAGAGGGAGACTGGATCGTCAGAGGGCTGTGCGGGTGGTGCGCCGCGGCACTGCAGAGGGAGACAGAGGCCTTTTCAGAGTACAGTGGTAGTACTATAGTTGTGGTACCGTAGTAGTACAGTAATAATGCAGTGGTACAGTAGCGGGAGTTTAGCAGGGTTCAGGCGGGTTTTGGGGGTTTAGGAGGTTCTGGGGTCATTTAAGGGCCCGAAATATCTCGAAAGTAAACCACCATCGCTTCAAGAGAACAACCAAGACCAAATTCGTGTTGACGACTGTTTCTTTCATTCTACGCTCGAGCTCGCAACCCAGCCAGAGGCCAGCTAACATTGTAACATGAGATAACATGAGATGCTTCTGGCGTGATGTTACCATGTACTCAGTTTAGATTGACCACTCGCCGAAACGAAAATGCAAACACCAAATCCGAGCGTTTTTTCGCACATGGTAAAGAACACCCAAAAACGAGCTACACCCTAAACCCCGAAACCCTAAACCCCTAGACCCTAAACCCCTAAACTCTAAACCCTAAACCCCGAAACCCGATGGCGCGGCGCAGATGGTCATGCCAGGAAGTTGTCAGTATTCGTCAGTAAAACAGCAGCACCAGCTATCGCAGTTGCAACGCAAAGCCTGATGTCTCGAGATGTGTGCACACGATGCTGAAGTGTGATGCGGCTCAGAAGATGCAGTCTTATATACTTGTCTCTCTCTCTCTCTCTCTCTTTCTTTCAAAAATGTACCTATTATGATCATTATTATTGCCATTCGTCCTAGGATTTTTTATGGCATGGTTATGCTCGGCTGGAAAGTGTTGGCGTGCGAGTTCCAAGAGCGGGCAGGTGGAGAGTTGCAGTTGCGACTGCATCGTACCGCATTGTACCACCAGGGTTAGGGTTTAGGCACTGCATCGTACCAGGCACTACGCTGGGGCACCGCCAACACGTCCACCCTTGACGGAAGACACAGCCAGAAAGCCAATTGCCACCGGACATGCCGTCAAACAGAGGCCTAGCACCGCCGAAACACAAGCCTCAACGGGGAAGCGTCGGGGTGCCAAGCTACGGCTAAATTTGACGTGTGGCATGGCCCGGTGTTGGAAATTGAGGGCCGTCGTTGTCAGATAAGCTTCTGATCAACTCAAAGCTCCAAGTACACTGTGAATTATCTGGACATGTAGCACTTCCGCAAACCATCAGAAAGAACGCATCATGCAGAGAGGTGTCGTGCCAGCTTCTGTGTAAGCTATGAGATGAGGGTTTGCGACGGCAAAGCGGAAGTAACGAACATGATTAATTTGTACCTTCGTTTTCTTTCCGAAGGGTGCATGTTAGGGCACATGCGAAACTTCCGATTCTGGTCTCGGATTCATTGCAAGAGGTTGGTTGCGCGAGGGTGATTGGAGCGGGGCGGGGGGGCGCCGGCGGGTGGGATAGACTTTGTCAAACGCACTACATGCACCTGCAGAATGCTCAAAAACCTCCAAATGCCCAACACCCTGAAACCCCAAAGCCTTAGCACGTTAAATCCTAAACCGCAAGCTTCCAGCCTCTGAGGCACCCATTCGGTGCCGCAGCCATCTCCGCAGGTGACATGGGCCCCTATGCTCCAAGCATCACTTGGGCATGTGGGTTTAAGTTACGGTTTAAGGGTTGCGGATTACGAATTCCAGGGGCTTTTCTGGTTTCAAAACTTACATGTTCGGGATTTCACCAGGGATTTCACCAGGGATTTGAGCGTTTGCAGGTGTTGGGGTTGTTCAGGTTGGGGTTGTGATTTGTTCGGTTTAGCGAAATGAGAAGACTGGCAATACTGTACTTAACCAAAGCAGTCCGAGAGTAATCACAAAGTATCGCATGTGCCATCTAAGCGCACGTGAATAGGATCAGGAAGAGCAACCAGAGCAGCTTGCATAAGCTGTGCGGAAACATTAAGAGCAGCACAATAGTAGTGATAACGCCACAACTAGGAAAGCCAAGCCAAGAGAAACAATGACATAGAGACCAACAAGGAGAATGATGTGAATCGACTGGATGGCAATGGTTTTGGACAAGCTGATGCTAGGACAAAGCCCTGCTAGAACAGAAACCTCCACCGCACCGAGAGTACCTGCAGAAGGAGACTAGCCTGTGTCAAGAGCACCAGAGGTAATAATAAGAAGAGGAATCACACAAGAACCGTCCTAGTCATTCGACTTGAGCAAAGTCGCCGGCACACCAGATAAAAAAAAAAGACAGGTGAGTATACTATGGTCACAAGCAGCTAGTAGTTGGGAGAAATCAAGAATTACACAGCAGTAGAGGCAGTGGTTGACGTCGTCGTGACCGTCGCGCCATCGTTTGTGAAGTGGTGGCCGTGGTAGTAGTAGTCGTAGTAGTAGTAGTAGTAGCAGGAGTAGTAGTAGTAGTAGTGGCAGTAGTAGTAGTCGCAGTAGTAGTAGTAGTAGCAGTAGTAGCAGTATGTGAGTAGCAGTAGCAGTAGTTGTAGTAGTAGTCGTAGTCGTAGTAGTAGTGGTAGTGGTAGTGGTAGTGGTAGTGGAAGTGGTGGTGGTAGTGGTAGGGGTAGCGATAGGGGTAGCGGTAGGGGTAGGGGTAGGGGTAGTGGTAGAGGTAGCAGTAGTAGTAGTAGTAGCAGTTGTAGTAGTAGTAGTAGTAGTCGTAGTCGTAGTCGTAGTAGTAGTAGTCTAGTAGTAGTAGTAGTAGTAGTAGTAGTAGTAGTAGTAGTGTAGTCGTAGTAGTAGCAGTAGCAGTAGCAGTAGCAGTAGCAGTAGCAGTAGCAGTAGCAGTGGTCGCAGTAGTCGCAGTAGTCGCAGTAGTAGTAGTACAGTAGTAGTAGTACTAGTAGTACTAGTAGTAGTAGTAGTAGTAGCAGTAGTAGTAGTAGTAGGTAGTAGGTGGTAGGTGGTAGGTGGTAGGTAGTAGGTAGTAGGTAGTAGGTAGTAGGTAGTAGGTAGTAGGGAGTTAGTAGTAAGTAGTAAGTAGTAAGTAGAAGTAGTAAGTAAGTAAGTAGTAAGTGTAAGTAGTAAGTAGTAAGTAGTAAGTAGTACGTAGGAAGTAGGAAGTAGTAAGCTGTAGTTTTACTGCTGTAGTACTAGTAAGTACCAGTAGTAGTAGTATTAGGAGTAGTAGTAGAAGAAGTAGTAGAAGACAAGAAAAAAGTACTCACTTAGTCCTAGTTGTCGCAGTAGTCGAAGTAGTCGCAGTCGTAGTCCTAGTCGCAGTCGTCACCGTCGTCGTCGGTAGTGGTGGTAGTAGTAGCAGTAGTAGTAGAAGTAGTAGTAGTAGTAGTAGTGGCAGTAGTAGTAGTAGTAACAATAGTAGTGTAGTAGTCGTCGTTGTTACGGTATTCGTCTGGCTGTCGTCGGCATTGTCATGGTAGTAAGTAGTACTGTCGTGGTAGTAGTGGTAGTAGTAGTAGCAGTAGTAGTAGTAGTAGTAGTCGTGATGGTGGTGGTGGCGGTGGTGGTGGTTGGTAGTGGTTGTGGTTGTGGTCGTGGTCGTGGTGGTGGTGGTGGTGGTAGTAGCATAGTAGTAGTAGTAGCAGTAGTAGTAGTAGTAGTAGAAGTAGTAGTAGTAGTAGCAGTAGTAGTAGTAGAAGTAGTAGTAGTAGTCGTCGTCGTAGTAGTTAGTAGTAGTCGTAGTAGTAGTCGTAGTCGTAGTCGTAGTCGTAGTAGTAGTTGTAGTAGTAGTAGTAGCAGTAGTAGTGGTAGTGGTAGCCGCCACTAGTGTTCAAGCGGTCGCGCAGTTGAGAGGCTTGGAACAGGCTCGGGGCGCAACTGCTGTGCTAGAGGTCCCCACCAGGCCCTTTTCGAACAGTAAAGGTTTGTGACCTCCGAGCCATGTGCCTCTCCGATTTGCTACAGGAGCCGCTCTGAACCGCCAGGTCCCAATTCCTGGGCCCAGACTCTGTTTAAAACATTGCACTTCGGGGTAGGCGGTAGGGTTTCCACTTCCGCGCAGTGGAGGGGAGTCCTCAGGCCTCGGTCTTTCGACGAAAGCAGTGGATGGCGCTACTACCAGTGCACTCACAAAACTTTGCATCATTACGCAAGAATCCATTCAGGACAGCATGTCGTCGGACAGTCGCAAGAAGCGAGCCGGTGCGTTATCGAGGTCAGGTCCTCACACCTCGCCTTCTCAGGAGGACAGGCAACTGTCGCAACGAGTTAATGGCACAGCCAAACAACTCCTCTGCATGTGGCACAGCCTCTCGCAGAGCAGGACGGCAAGCCCGCCACGTTCGGGTCATGTCATGGACTGCGGGCCACCTAGGCCAACAGCAGTGGGGAGAACTCAAAACCTGGTTAGCAGCCGATGCCGAACAACACTGCGACATCCTCGTACTTCAGGAGACGCACTGGAAGGAGTCTTCTGAGTTCAGGGTTTCCGGATGGTTCTGCGTCTCCTCGGCCTCAACAAGCAACCCAGGGCTCCTGGCGCTCGACGCAGGTCTCGTCGGAACACTCAGGACGGTCCATCAACCACAAGGGCAGATGGAGTTATGATTTTGTTCTCGCCGAGATTTGACGCTAAATGCATCCGCTGGAAGGAATGGTTGCAAGGCAGGGTTCTACAGTCCTAGACTAGACGGTGCCCGAATAGTCGTCGCGGCCATATACCAACATGTCTGGTCTGCAGCTAAGACTCTGCAAGCCAACAAGGACGACCGAGCCCAGGTGCTTTCGGCACTCGCTAAGGTAGTCCGACGGGTACCCAAGCGGGACTCCTTCTTCATTGCTGGAGACTTCAACACATCTCTTAGACCGCATCCTGCACTGATAGGACAGCGTGCACTCACACCGGCTGAGGTCAGGCCGGATGAGCAGAACCTGACCAATCTCCTGGTCAAACTGTGGCTTGTGGCCCTCAACACCTGGCAATGTGCCCAGGCACATACCTATGAGCAGGGCGCCACAGCTACGCAAATAGACTACATCTTGACTGAGGAGCCTCGTGCAGGGTCCAAGGCCAAAAGGTCTGGGCCATGGAGGGACTGCCCTCTTGGCAGCTGGACAGACGAGCACCCAGGCAGAAGTACGATGTGGCGGCATTACAGAAATCTGTTCGCATGCACGACAGCAGGGCACAGGAGATGCAACAGTGGGTCGAGGACCGCATGCAGTCGTGTAGGCTTGGAATGCATTGCTGATGCAGGCTACGGAATTGTTCTATCCGAAGCCTGCTCCCAGCAGGGATGTCCCGCTGGCTGCAGTCACCAGACGCATGTGGAGATCAAAAGCTGCAAGTCAGAGCACTGGTTTCCCAGTCCCCCGTCAACACAGTTGTCGGGGCCCCTTGTGGCACAGCCAACCCTCCCCCACGGCGGCGAGCAGTCAGACACCGGGTCTCAGAGACTCGAACTGGCTCAGGCCGAACACAAACAGGCCGTCAGGCAGTCCAAGAAGGATCGGATTGCGCGCTTCCCTGAGGAAGTGGACTTGTCCCTTGCTGAAGGTGACCAACATCTAGCCTTCAAGACCCTAAAGCTGCTACAGCCCTGGAAGCCAGCGAGACGCTCGCAACTGAAAAGTAAAGAGGGCAACCTGCTAGGGCCCAAACAAGAACTAGAGGCATTGCGACAGTATGCGAGCAAGGTCTTTTCGGCGCCTCTTCCCTTGCAGATCTTGCGAACCTACACTCTATCAAACCAGGCAAGGCAGTACCTGAAGGGGCGGCGCCGGCGGCATCCTAGCGCTTATGCAGCAAATCTGTCGCGTCGGCCATGATTCGCCACCTCGAAGGCAAGCAGGCGGAGACGGGTCTTGACGAAGGCTTGATTAACGCGGACCTCTGTCTTATCCCGAAACCAGGCAAGCCGGCTGACAAACCATCCAACCTCAGGCCTCTTGGCATCCTGCGCCTGGATGCCAAGGGCTTAGCTGGCGCCGCAAGAGAATCCCTCCAGCCGTGTGTCATGACCAGTCTGAAGGACATCCCGCAGTTCGCTTACCTCCCGGGCTCGACTTTCTGATGCCCTGGTTGCTCACCTGCGAGAAGCTCGCACCTTGCTCCAGACTGCCTCTCCTAGCAGGCATGCGTTGCAGCAGGGGGCTAATGTCCCAGATCTTGTTGGTGGAGTCACCTTTGCGCTGGATTTGAGTCAGGCGTTTGACACAGTCTCTCGCCAGGAGATCATCAGCCTCCTCCAATCGGAGGGAGCTGATGGGGACACAGTCCGCCTCGTACACGACAAGTCAAAATATGTCTTGAAGGCCCAAGGGGGCACCACGTCGGTGGAAACCACGGCTGGCGTAAACTCTCTCCTACTCTCTTCTCCTTCTTGACAGGCCAGCTCTTTCGCTCCTTGTTTCAGCAGTTTGGTGCGGATCAGGTGCTGAATTTCCTTACAGGATATGCAGACGACCTCACGCTCCACCGCACCATACGCTCGGAGCGTGACCTCAGAGCCATACACAGATTGATCACTTCTTTACTGGAGGAGGTCAAGGCACACAAGCTGGTGGTGAACCAGAGCAAATGCGTCATCGTTGCCAAATTGGCCACATCATCAACAAACACTCGTGTTGGGTCATCTCTGCGAAGGGAGAAAAAGTCAAAGGATGGCGCCTTGGCCGCAACAAGACATTTCCTGCGTTCCAGTGGGTTCCCTCCAGTAAATATCTTGGGTCATGATTTCTT
The DNA here is from genome assembly GCA_003297005.1 of Symbiodinium sp. clade A Y106. Lineage (NCBI taxonomy): Eukaryota > Dinophyceae > Suessiales > Symbiodiniaceae > Symbiodinium > Symbiodinium sp. clade A. The sequence continues at coordinate 5,874 of BGNK01007918.1, read as the reverse complement.
ATGGCCACTTCGAACTTCAAACTCTTCACTTCCGCATTGGAGAGGCCAAACAGAAACTGCACCTGGTTCGGCAGTTTGTGTACAATCGAAGAGTAGCAAGCACGAAAGCCCGCCTAAAAGTTTGGATGAGCACAGTGCACAGCATGCTTATGACAGGGCTCTCGGACACTGGATTGAGCGAGGATTCTGCCAAATATCTTCGTAGTTGGTACGCTTACAAAATTCGATCTACTGTCACTCTACCATTGCCGATTACTACGAAGAGCCTTTGCCCGAGCATGAATCACTTCAGGTTGTGCTGATTGAGTCACGTTCACCGCAGCGATGTTTGGGTGCCGGAGGCGTCGGGGGTCTGGCCTTACCAGACGCCAGAGTGCCACATGTATCAGGGTCAGATGTACCCGAGCTAGATCCATTTTGCTCGCATACTAACTCACCAGCTTTGCGCTTTAGGTTGGCCTGCAGTTCCCGCGCCAAGGAGAGATAGTACTGTTCGTGATCTTGACCAGGCCGGTCCATGGTCGTTCGCACCCCGAACTTGCGATGGTTCCACATTCATCCACCGTCATGCCCTTACGGCCCACCGCTGGAGTCAGGAGTTACCTAGTGTGGGACGCTACTAGACGGGAACTCTGGGCGCCGGCTTCATCCGAGGCACGACCCAACTGACCTCAAGTGCGTGAATACTGGACGCAGTGATTCACACTTAGGGTGTCGGATGAAGAACACTGAGGCTGTCTCTAGTAGAACGAGTCTCACTGAGAGGAAGCAAGATTTATACAGAGTGTGATGCGAGCTAGCAAAGTCTCACGAGTGCCGGGATGCAAAGCGCCCGCCAAACGCAGAGCACGCTCGCGCAGCGTTCAGTTGCAAATAGTGGTAGTGGTAGTGGTAGTGGTAGTGGTGGTAGTGTAGTAGTAATGATAGTAGGTGGTAGCTGCAGGAAGGGTGACGGATTAACCGGAGAAGAGAAAAGGAACCATACAGAAAGCGTTTGCTATGCGAATGAGGCAAGGAGAACCAGTCCGACCGTACCCATAAGAAACCCTTCTTACTGGCAACATACACAGACTACAGAGGAGAAGCAGAGCAGCGCCTTTCAAGCAGTATCTGTAAGAAACGGCAAGGAGCGGCAAGGACACGAATCAGAACAACGGTAATCATGAAAGCCAGACCAACGTCCAAGATAGAAGACTCATCTCATCATCATCATCATCATCATCATCAGCAACAAAAATCATTATCTTCATCATCATCATCATCACCACCTTCTTCCACATCATCATCTTCCACATCATCATCATCATCTTCTTTTGCATCATCATCTTCAACAACATCATCACCATCATCATCATCACGATCATCAATCCTCGACAGTTCAGTGTCACCGCCGTCGCCATCATCCCCACCATTATCGTCATCTTCGTTGTCGTCCTCGTCATTGTCACCATCGTCATCACCATCATGCTTGCATCATTATTTTCACCAGCACCCGGGCCGTAAGCCTGAGGTGCAGACGTCGACAGAAACGCCGGCTGTTTGCCGTGAACCGAATCCTAAACCCTCAAACCCTAAGGCCCTAAACCCTAAACCCCTAACCCCGAAACCCCTAAACCCCTAACGCTAAACCCGTAAACCCCTCAACGTCTTAACCCTAAACCCCTAAACCCCTAAACCTCTAAACCTCGAAACCTCTATTGTCCCTAAACCCCTAGACGCCTAAACCCCTAAACCGTGCTGCAGGTCCTTGGCCCCAGAACGAGCCAGGGCCAGTCATACCCTCGCCGCAGTATTTTCCCCAAGGACCGCCGGGTGCTTTGTTTCACGCTCATGTAGGGTTTAGGGGTTTCGGGGTTTAGGGGTTCAGGGGTTTAGGGTCTAGGGTTTAGGGTTTAGGATTTAGGGTTCAGGGTTTAGGACCTCCAAGTACAGAGTGTTCTTGGAGCCTTATCTTCTTTTAACGCGTGAGGCCGCCAGCTCCAAGGACCTCTGCTTTGTTTTTTTGTGCCGTGTGATCCATCAGCTTCTCTGCAACTTCTAAACGCGCACGAACTCCCTAAACCCTAAACCCTGGACGTTTTCTGATAAACCTGACGATAGCAGTGGCAGTGTTGAGGACATGTAGCCTTTTAGGGCATGCGTCAGGCAGATCCGGGATCCTTCCACGAATGCCTACCATAGGTCACAGGGGACCCAAGTATAGGATCCTAAACAGTCGGATCCTTTCCAAGGACCTCTAAACCCTAGTTTCTGCAACCCCCATGTCAGGATACGCATCAGCGAGCTCTTCAGCGGGGGTGCCCGCAGGTGGCCCCACGGCGCAAGGCACAACTTGGGCTATTACAGAGGCCGCAGATTGGTAGTCATACTCCTGTATAGTCCCAAGATAACTCCAATATATTTCGCCTCAAAGCCCGTTTCTAATTAGGTCGGCCCTCTACTAGTCTATATTGGGCTTGGGCTAGGAGGATGCCAAAGGTACTGCAGAGTGTAGGCTTCTTGTGTTTGTTAGTGCTGTATACTGCAGCAGTACGACTGAACGGAGATACGCTTCGCCCCGCACATCGCCAGCTGGGAAGATCAGCACCACCCCTGAGCCTGAATCCAACCGACTAACCCTCAACCCTAAACCCTAAGCCCTAAACCCTGAACCCCAAACCCCGAGCCCTAAACCCCAAACCCAAAATCCCAAACGCGAAAGCCCCTCCATATCCGAGGACAGGAGCATGCAGAAGCCCTTCCCTTATAGTCCCTCTATAATTCGGTTCAGGACTTCGGGTTTAGGGTTTAGGCTTAGGACACACACTTCACCCCTAAACCCTAAACCTGCTGGCTGAAAAAAGGAGCGCTTATACAAAAGAAGCCCTAAATCCTAAACCCCTGAACCCTAAACCGAGGACAAGAGCCTGCACAAGCCAGACCTCAAGCGTCTAGGGGCGCCGACACCGGATCCATCGCGAAAGGCCAAGGTCACGGGGGGATCTCCGGGTTTGTGTAGGGTTTAGGGTTTACGGTTTGGGGTTTAGGGGGGGTTCCTCTTGAAAGGGGTTTCTGTTTGGGTACGAAGTGTAGAGTATAGGGGCCTTACTAAATCCCGAGCCCCGTCTTCCAGCCGCAGGCAGTCCCCCTGCTGCATCTTTGCCTTTGCCGAGCTTCCGATGAACCTGCGACCTGAGTTCCTTTGGCGCCTGCCACCATACATCTTTACGTGCGATGAACGTCTGCCCTGAGTTCCACTTGGCACCTGCCTCTGTACGTCCGACACTGTTTATTAATATCACTACCACTATTCTTCGTGTTGTCGCCAGTTTTATGTCTTTTTGAATGTGATTATGAATATTGTTGTTAGTACTCTGCTACTATTATTTCTGTAACCTGCTGTTACTATTATTGTTATCTACTATTCGCATGATTATTGCTGTTAGTATTGTTACTATTCATTTTTGTTATTATCTGTTATTCGTAGAATTAGATTGTATGCTTAGTATGAATAGTACTACTATTAATCTTTACTATTCCTCTTCTTAATATTGTTAGTATTATGACAATTATTGTCATTATTATGCTGAATATCACTAGAATGAGGATGATTCGATTATTCTTATTCCTCTTATGTTTCGTATCATCAAACTTACTCCTTTTATTCGCAAGTGCTTGGAGGCTGTGCAAGTGCAGGCTGTCCAAGTGCCTTTGGTGTGCTTCCGAAGTTGGTGGCAATTATTCCTTTTGATCTCGGAGCTGGGCTCACGGGGTTTATGGTGGGTTTAGGGTTTCGGGTGTTAGGGTGTGGGGTTTAGGGGTTTAGGGCTTATGGTTTAGGGATCAGGGTTTAGGGTTTAGGGTACCCTAATACCTACCTAAACTCTCGACTTGTCAAGCATGAGCCTTCGAGGCAAGTCGAGGTTAATCGGATGAGCTTCCGGTCAGGAATGACTTAACAACTTTCTTGTATGTCCATCTGAGCACGTTTCCCGTGGTTGGCCAGATGCTTCTTAGCGGATTAGGATGATTGGAGTTTAGGTTTCAGGAGCATTTATGATTTAGGGTTTCGCGGGTTTACTTGTAAGGCCCTTCTCTTTGCCGATATCTCAAGCTTGACGTTCTATTTCTGGGCTTTGGAATGCCATACTTTACTACGTTTTTGCGACCTGTTACTTAAAGGGAACCATTATGAAATAAAAGTCTATGCTTTTTCCTCCTGGTTACTTCAAAGCCCAGGTTTGAGGTTTCAGCAAGTCGCATGGATTTCTCCTCAAGTGGCATGGCTGGCCTTGGAATTTTTGGACCAAGGCCCGTATAAGTCGCCGGCATTTGGCGTCTCCAGGGTGTTCTTCCAAGTACTCAATCCCTATTACACCCGTGGGCCTTTGCTGAGACCCTAAACCCTAAATCCTAAATCCTAAACCCTAGACCCTAACAGACCTCCTCCCAACCCTAAACCCTAAACCCCAAACCCCTAAACCCCTAAACCCCTAAACCCCTAAACCCCTAACCCCTAAACCCTAAACCCAAAACCCTAAAACCCCCTAAACCCTAGACTAAACTAAAGCACTTGCAGGATGAGCCTCAGCCAAGCTGCCAAGAAGCAATTTTAACGTCTGGCCAGGTGTCGAGGGGAGTGTGGTCACATGGGTGGTTGTCAAAATTAGGGTCCCTGTTTGGGGTACCCTAAATAATAGGTGCCGTACTATATTAGCGCCCCAAAAAGGGAGCATAATTTTGACAACCACCCACATGGCTTGTCACGTATAGCGTATCGGACTCATGGAGGAACTTTTGCAGTCACCTGACTTTACTGCGTGCGTGTATTCACTCCTCCTGCCACGACAACGACCACTACTACTACGACGGCTACTACTACGACGACGACTACTACTACGACGACGACTACTACTACTACTGCTACTACTGCTAGTACTACTTCTGCTATCTCTACTGCTACTACTACTACTACTACTACTACTACTGCTACTACAACCACAACAACAGCAATTACTACTACTACTACTGCTACTACTCCGCCTACTACTACTACTACTCCTACTACTCTTACTACCCCTACTACTTGTACTACTCTTACTACTCTTACTACCCTTATTACTCTTACTACTCTTACTACTCTTACTATTCTTACTACTACGCTTACCACTCTGACAACTACTCTTGCCACTACTAAAGCTACTAGTCTTACTACTACTCTTAGTACTACTCTTACTACTACTTGTTCGACTACTCCTACTCTTCTTACTCTTACTACTCTTCTTACTCTTCTTACTGTTCTTACTCTTGTTACTCTTCTTACTCTTCTTATTCTTCTTACTCTCCTTACTCTTCTTACTCTTCTTACTCTTCTTACTCCTCTTACTTCTCTTACTCCTCTTCTAACTCTAACTCTAACTCAAAGTCAAACTCTTACTCTTACTCTTACTCTTGCTCCTACTCTTACTCGTACTCTTACTCCTACTCTTACTCTTACTGATACTCTTACTCCTACTCTTACTCTTGCTCTTACTCTTACTCTTGCTCTTACTCCTTACTCCTTACTCTTTACTCTTTACTCTTTACTCTGTACTCTTTACTACTTACTCTTACTACTACTACAACTACTACTACTGCTACAACCACAACAACAGCAATTACTACTACTACTGCTACTACTCCGCCTACTACTACTACTGCTACTACTACTACTACTACTGCTACTACTCCTACTACTACTACTACTACACTGCTACTGCTACTGCTACTGCTACTGCTACTGCTACTGCTACTGCTCCTGCTCCTGCTCCTGCTCCTGCTCCTGCTCCTGCTCCTGCTCCTGCTACTGCTACTGCTACTGCTACTGCTACTGCTACTGCTACTGCTACTGCTACT
>BGNK01007917.1:0-13628 GCA_003297005.1 Symbiodinium sp. clade A Y106 | reverse complement strand
CCCTTTTGGTGATGAGTTGTCTGAGGCCAGACGAAAGCAGGCAAGCAAGCCACTGGCAGGAGGGCCTTTCGCCCTTGTGGAGATCCGTGGAGATTGGAAATGGGCTAATGAAATTTTCAGGTTCCGGCGCAACTACTGCCACTTCTGTGATGCAACGCATCGGGCCGGGCCGCACCAGCAGCTTGGTCGGATTTACAGTATAATGTTTTTTTTCCTGGATGCTTTGCAAATGCGACTTTAAATATATTGGTACCGACCCGCAGCAGGTTCTCCAGGTTCGATGCATTCCGGGGAATTCCCCGACTTACTCATGCAACATTCATCACGANCTTGGCAGCAAACTGTTTCTTTCCAAACTTTGTCATCCAGATCCGAGTTGCTCTTTTTTGCTTCATTCCTTAAACGTTCCCTATACCTTGCAAATTAAGCCAGATATTTTCCCGAATCAGCACATATATGATGTAGCGTTTGTTTTCCCAGCAAATGCTTGCTGAAAGAATAGAGGCATAGTCGATATCATGTATACTATAATAATTAATAATAAATGTGGGGCCTGGCTTGCAAAGCTGTGGGAGCCGTGAGAGTCTAAACTTAATTAGCCAAGGGTTGTGATTATATACAGTTGCTTAAAAGGGGGCCAGCTGTNGTGGGGCCTGGCTTGCAAAGCTGTGGGAGCCGTGAGAGTCTAAACTTAATTAGCCAAGGGTTGTGATTATATACAGTTGCTTAAAAGGGGGCCAGCTGTGTTTGCGGTTCTGTTTTAATGAATTAAAAATAATAGGGTGTTCAAAGGCCATAGCATCGTGATTCAGGAAGTTTTCTCAGTAACCATTCTCAGGTATGTATTCTGGAACTATATGCAGTTGGTGCTGGCTGCAACTGGGCTCATTGCACGTGGAGAATATAAGGTTTCTGGTGCTGGAGTGTACATGTTTGCTTGCAATTGCAAGTGCTTCGCTGGGTGCTGATGCTGGTCTGTACATATCGTTGTCCGATTCTGGGTCTCTGCTGGATCAGCACTTCGAGACATCGCGATTGGTGCCAAAATGAAGAGAGTGAACCCTCATGCAGGGTATAAAGGTGTTAATAATAATTATTGCCCTGAACCCNTCTGCTGGATCAGCACTTCGAGACATCGCGATTGGTGCCAAAATGAAGAGAGTGAACCCTCATGCAGGGTATAAAGGTGTTAATAATAATTATTGCCCTGAACCCATATAAATTCTATACCTCAACCCCATAAAACCCTAACCCTACGTAGGCTTAGGGTATTATTCGGCAACTGCCAGCCACAAATTCGAAGCCCCAAACTCCTATAGGACTCAAGTCTACGACCCCANATTATTCGGCAACTGCCAGCCACAAATTCGAAGCCCCAAACTCCTATAGGACTCAAGTCTACGACCCCACTTGGGCAGACAACCCTCAACCATAATAATAAGTTAACCCTAAAATCACCCGTGAGACTCAAGTCCACGAACTCGCTAGCGCTTGGGCAGACAACCCTCAACCATAAGTCTCCTAACTCAAACCCTAAAATCACGTGTGAGACTCAAGTCTCGACCTCACTTGGGCAGACAACCCTCAACCATATATGTCCTAACCAAATCACGTGCAGGACTGAAGTCCACGACCTTGCATTCAATTATAAACCCATCACTCTCCTGAACGTGCCCTACCCTAAACTCCCGCGCAGGACTCAGGTCCACAGCACGAGCTCGCTTGAGCAAACAACCCTAAACATTCCCTACATAAATTAATATTTCCACACTCGGACTGAAGGTCCACGACAGTAATACCCCTAAACCCCTGGACCCTTAAATACGAATTCGAAGCCCGAGACTGAACGAAGGTCCCATCCCAAATCCCTTAACCNTGGACCCTTAAATACGAATTCGAAGCCCGAGACTGAACGAAGGTCCCATCCCAAATCCCTTAACCGCTACCCACCCTAATATAATAATAATTAACCCACAGACCAGCATGAAGTTGTCAAAGCACCGTTCTGCTCTGAGACAAGAATCAAACCCTAAAGCAGAGAGTTTATACGTATAGTGAGACTTGCATTCCGGTATCATNAAGTTGTCAAAGCACCGTTCTGCTCTGAGACAAGAATCAAACCCTAAAGCAGAGAGTTTATACGTATAGTGAGACTTGCATTCCGGTATCATCCTTGCGTATAATAAGCAAAAATACCCCAGAAGCACCCTAAACCCCACCGTGCCCTGATGCAATCTCAATCATTAAGCCCTGCAGGACTGGACCCTGTAACCCCTACACCCCAAACCTCCGAATCCCAACAAANCAACAAAGAAAAACACGTTCAGGGTGTACAGGGCTTTCTTGAGCGTTTGGGGCTTGAGTCTTTGGAGTTGACTCTTTTCAGGTGTACAGTCTTAGTCTTGGGAGTCGATGTTCCAGGCCCAGCATGTCTGTAACTAGCTATCGTATCGAGCACAATGTAAGTGTTTATAAAAATATATTTGCTGATGACGATGATGATTATGAGGGGTTATGGTGATGAGGGCACCGAGTCAACTACCTCAATTATGAGAGCACCCGGGCCCGATTCGATTACCACATAGGCATACCTACGTACATACATATTATACATACCCATATATATATACATACATACATACATATATGCAAATATACATATACACATATACACACATATTTAACATATACACATATATACACATAACATATACATATATACATATATACGTATATACATATACATATATATATATATATATATATACATGTATACATATATATGTATGGGCAACAACCACTGCATTTTTTACATGATATTATGGTGTTTAAATGTGTTTACCGAGATGTGTACGTGTGTATGATTCTGCATGGAATATGGTATGCATATAGTGTACATGGCAGCACCGAAAACTGGAGTGAAGAATATATTTAAACATTTTCTTCAAAATCATTGGTATGGACAGCAATAGCTAAAACCTGTTCTCCAAAATCACTGGTATGGANAACTGGAGTGAAGAATATATTTAAACATTTTCTTCAAAATCATTGGTATGGACAGCAATAGCTAAAACCTGTTCTCCAAAATCACTGGTATGGACAGTTTCGCATGTGCAGTAGCTTCTACTGGTATGGACAGCATTGCCACTGCCAGCCTGGATTATATAGCATGTTCTCCAAAATCACTGGTATGGACAGCGGTGTCTGTCTCACTTTCACCGGCTTGTGCAGCAAGAAATTGCTTTCCAAAGCAAGACAATCAAGTCTATNCCAGCCTGGATTATATAGCATGTTCTCCAAAATCACTGGTATGGACAGCGGTGTCTGTCTCACTTTCACCGGCTTGTGCAGCAAGAAATTGCTTTCCAAAGCAAGACAATCAAGTCTATAATGTTTTTTTTCAAGAACATTCCGTGTCATGATGAGATAGCTTTGGGTTTGGAGCTACTGCATATCAGCTTTTGGGCTGCCCAGGCCCAGCCCTGATGGACCTTCCTGGTCCTNAACATTCCGTGTCATGATGAGATAGCTTTGGGTTTGGAGCTACTGCATATCAGCTTTTGGGCTGCCCAGGCCCAGCCCTGATGGACCTTCCTGGTCCTACGGAAACCCCCCATGTTGAACGTTGTCTCTGTGGCCTACTTGGGCCTGTAGAGGGTCCCTGTTGCTCCTGAGGCCTACCGAACCCAATGTTAGCCATATTTGCCTACATTGGAGCCTCAGGGAAACTACCCGGACTCCTCTCCAACTTCGTGGTTGGCAAATTTCCCATCCACCTGGCAACATCTGGCGGCTGCTTCGGGCTTAGCCACCTTACGCCTGGTGAGCCTGTCTGTGTAGATGCGCTCGCTTCATTGGCTCCGAGTTCTTCAAGTCTGCTAGGGCGGGGAGAATTCTGATCCATGCGGTGACTTTCCTTCTCCAGCAAGCACTTCGCCGAGCACCATCACGTTCTGAGCTCGTCAAGACCGGACTACATCGCAGACATAGCCTCCACGACGCGCTTCACGCAAAGGGACACCGTCTTCGAGGTCTCATCATCGCCGACCGCAGAGGATGCGATGGAGTAAAGACGGATCCTGCAACATAAGCTTATCTTGAGGGAAGCTTTACGATTGAAGCAGTCTCCCTTNACCGCAGAGGATGCGATGGAGTAAAGACGGATCCTGCAACATAAGCTTATCTTGAGGGAAGCTTTACGATTGAAGCAGTCTCCCTTCTGAAACTCATGCTGGGTTTTTTCTCGGGAAGAAGGAACCTATCGATGAGAAGTGGAAGGGCTCAGGCTGCCGAAACCCTGAGGCGAAGCGCCTTGCCTGGCCGGGGTCTCGCCCTTCTTGTCGGGTCCTCGAGGCTTGCGGCCGGGTGGGGTTGCGGCATGTTGCGGCGGTTGTGGTATGGGTGCTCGAGGCTTTAAGCTCTCNAACATTCCGTGTCATGATGAGATAGCTTTGGGTTTGGAGCTACTGCATATCAGCTTTTGGGCTGCCCAGGCCCAGCCCTGATGGACCTTCCTGGTCCTACGGAAACCCCCCATGTTGAATGTTGTCTCTGTGGCCTACTTGGGCCTGTAGAGGGTCCATGTTGCTCCTGAGGCCTACCGAACCCAATGTTAGCCATATTTGCCTACATTGGAGCCTCAGGGNAACCCCCCATGTTGAATGTTGTCTCTGTGGCCTACTTGGGCCTGTAGAGGGTCCATGTTGCTCCTGAGGCCTACCGAACCCAATGTTAGCCATATTTGCCTACATTGGAGCCTCAGGGGTAGGGCTCGTCGTACACGTTGTCCCGGAAGGACAGGTACTTGTAGTCGGCAGCGTCCCGGTGGTCGGCGCGGAACTCGTCATAGGTCCAGCTCCAAACTCTGGTGCTTGTAGCTCCCCTGTGAACCAGGCATGAATGTCCCTCCGCAGTTCGTTTTGGTTCCTTGGCATTTGGGGCTGTGGTTCATCATGACCCATTGTCACGCGACCCCACCGACGCCTTGGTGGCATCATGCACACCCACACCAACATCACTGCCATCACAATCATCCCAATCATCACGATGACAATCGGCTGGGCGATCATCTCCTTCAACTCATACCATCCCATCATGTAATTGGGCTCGTCCATCTCTCCATCCATGCGGCTTCCCGTAGCGCGACCCAAAGGCTAAGGCTGTTGTTGTGATCACCCTCAGAATCTCTGCTGCTTCAAGTGTCCGCTGGATGGGTCCCGGTTGTTTCGGGTATTTGGAGGGTTCGATAATTCCATCAGGATTGTACATGCCCAGCAAATGTAGCAGATGTTTCACCCTGTTTGAGGTCAAAACTTTCTTTCCAAGATCACTGGTGTTCACTAACGTGGCAACCGGTCGCACTGAGACAGCCTTCTCCCGAACCAAACTCTGTGTCCAAAGTAAGCGAACATCCAAATGTCTTATACGGGAGACTCCGGCCTTGGTCAACAAACTCCGAGCACTCCGAGCACTTGAACTGTCCAGCCGCGCGCGCCACCAAAGAAACTTCGTCCTCAGTCAGACTTGTCAACAGATTCTTGAGGAACAAAGCTTCTGCAATTGCCGACGTTGAAGCCATCAGTTCTGACTCACACGACGACAAAGCAATNGCCACCAAAGAAACTTCGTCCTCAGTCAGACTTGTCAACAGATTCTTGAGGAACAAAGCTTCTGCAATTGCCGACGTTGAAGCCATCAGTTCTGACTCACACGACGACAAAGCAATAGTTGATTGATGTCGACTGTGTGAAAACATGAGATTCCCATCCAGGAATATATGTCCTGACGTCACCGACTTGCGATCTGCACTTCCAGCCCAGTCAGCATCACTCACTGCTTCAAGCAACCGCTCTCCGTTCATCTCCATCTCCAAACCTGGGCTGAGAGCGGGGACTTTCATCCAAGTACGATCTTCCCGGTGAACTCCATCGTAAGACCAGGTTGTAATCGCGGGTGAAATACAAGTACTCAGCTGAATACTTCACATGCTTCAGCTGCTTGACTGTTGGAGAAGACATACCTCGTGCAAGTACCCCAATGGTAAACTGAGCATCAGGACGATCTGGAGCAATGTATAAGAGACACCCAAGAGCTGCCCGGTACCTGCCTGTCCACATCTCATCCAACTTCTCCGTGAGATCTGTAGTCGAAGGGACCTTTCGGGCACGTGGACTGGAAATGCCGAGCACCTGAAGAATTTTCTCCACATATTTCGCATCGAGGACAATGCGCAACCCCTCTGGCACTATTTCCAACTTACGCTTGAGAAAACGAAGTTGGTCTCCAATATTCTTCAACGGGGGGCTGCACTCAAGCTTGTACTTCTCTTTTAGCGCCGCGACCGTTTTGTCCACATGACTCTCATAGCCTCCAAGCAGACCATCATCTACATGAACAGTAGCAGCTTGATCTGTGCCACCGTACACCACGGGGCAGGCGACATTCCCTTTCAGGCCACATTCCTTAGGTCATCGCTAAGCTCTTCATGCCAGTACACTGGGGCCAACTGTTGCCCGGGTAAGCACTTCCACACCCGGTAGACTTCATCATCCAACCTGATGTAGAGTTCTTCTCGCTGCTTCACCATCAAGAACGCATTGGACACATCAAAGGATCGAAGAACCCAACCAGGAGTACTCACAAACATGTGTGGGAGTAACCGCAACATCGACGGGCATGTCGACGGCGCATAAGTGTCTTGGCGAAATGGGCTCCACACCTTCAGCTGTTTGCACACCAGTCTTGCACGACGCAACCAGTGTTTCTTTCGGAACCTCCAATCATAAACATACCGACACTTCAGAGTCTTGTCTTCTGGAGGATCAATATGAACACGCTCAAGGACGCCCATGTCAACCAAGCGAGTCTTCTCACTAACTCTAGACTCGGCCTCCACCTTTTCCATTTGCTCTGGAGACAGAATCGGTGGACCGTCCTCTTCTCCCTGATCTTCCCAGAAAACCTCAGGATCGTTCACAGGCGTAAAGTCCATCAAGTCATCATCGTAGTACTGCGTGTCGAACTCAACACCCTGCCACCAATCCTCCATCTCTTCATCAGCAACAAAGTATTCTTGATCTCCCACACGTACGGCATGAACTTTCTTGGACGGTTGATCCTCACTTGGACCAACTTCCGGAACCTCCCTTTTCTCTCCACGCGCTGGCTCTACGGCCATAGGTGCTGCAGCCGTGGGGGCTGTCTCTGTTGATGGACTCAGATCTGACGGGAGACTCATACTAGGAGATCCTTCACCATCATCTCCTGGTTCACGCTCTCGCTTGGACCCTCTGGCATCCCCTCCTGGCTTGTCACTCTCAGCGTCCGAAGTCAAACCATCACTTGACTTCTCTTGGTCCGTCGGTGAGTCCGACGCAGCTTCATCACGAGGACTCGCATCGCCAGGAGGTGGCAGAGGATGCACAGGCACTGGGGGTCCAACCATGGGCTCCGACCGAGGTTTACGACCACGTAATCCAGGAACTATCTTCAAACCCATAGACGATAAACCATATCGCCAGGGTTTACCTTGAACTTCTTTGAGCATCACTTTATCCCATTGCTGTGATTCAGGAAGGCGTTTGACTGTGGAGGACAAATACACGCCCAACGCTGTGCCACAAATGTTGAGGTCATTCAACATGGTTTTCCCCCCGAGAACACACCCTTGGCAAACTTCAGCCGGCCTTTGCTACGATGCGGATCCGAAATGGCAAACAGGACCGTCTCGCCCCACATCGCCAGCCGTCCATTGTACTTCACCTGAAAGGCTCGCTCAGACGGTGTAGTACCGGCAGTCACTGCAAAGGAATTATGCAAAGTGGATGCATGCACATACGCCCGCGGGATCAACTCGGGGTTCGAACTGAGCACAAAACCACTTTGCTCGACTTGATGCAATATTGTGCTGCCAATATCTTTCATACTCAGCACTGCCTGTTCTGCTGCACCATTGGTTTGATGTTCGTACGGTTGAGAAGGAGCTTTGCGAGTAGACAGACCGGCTTTGTTTCGGGCCTCAACAACCTTGTCACCCTTGATCTCGACTTCCGACCGACCAAGATACGACACGAAACCCAGCACTTCCTTGGCAGCGTGTTGTAGAGCTTGCATGTCTTTACCTGGGAGTGGAACAGAATGCACCATCCCTGTATCTCGATCTGCACACACCAAGACCATGAGTTTCTTGTCCTTGCTGGCTGGAGCTTGCTTCATCATGTCAAACACCGACCCTTGTGTCGACGCATACATCAAGTCCATTGAGAGAACTGGCCACCCACCGGTCGTTCGGTGGGATTCCTCACCTCGGTGAGCATCTCTCCGTCCTCGAGCGGCGACGCACAAAGGACATCACGAACGATACGGAATATGGGTCAAGCAATGCTTGGCCCGCTCTTCGGTTCATCAGGAACTGCTGCTGGACGTCGATTTCGCTCTGGTAAGCTAGGTGATCTTCCATCTTCCTACGCCACATGTGTTTCACCAGTCGCTTGAACAGAACCGTCTTGGATCCAGTAGCCCCAATACCAAGTGCACGACGCGCCAGTTTCAACTCTGCCGCTGGGGTCTCTGCGGTCAACCTCTTCCCTTCAACTTCAATCTCCTCTGGAACCGGTCTCTCCAACTGTACCCCAGGCATAACAGGTTGCACTCCAGGGGGCTCGTCATCCTCCACAGGGTCATTGGCCCCATCAGCCATTCCTTCATCAGCTTGTAGAGCCTCAGGCGCTACTTGACAGGCGGCGCATCCTGAAGTGGGTTTGGGGCTGCGGGCTCCAAGCGAAAACCAAACTTCTCAGGCTCAACGATTGACCGGTGCATCACAGTCATGACCAAGTTCTCGTACATCACTCCAGGTAACGAATCATCCAAAGCTGAAAGTGCACCACTCAACGTTGCCACTGCACTCAAATCTTGATGCAACTCCAAAACTTCCCATCGCTCTGCAATCTTCACAGCGGTAGTACGGTACTTCCACAACTCAACGTTCATCATGGCACTCGGATCCACAAAGTTCAAACCCACAGAGAGGCAAACCGGGTCTCCAGTCGGCAGAAACGTCCACCGCCGTCCATGAGGATCCAGTTCTCCAGCCTCGGATGTGGATAGGGCATCAGGGTTGAAGTCAAACGTGACATAGTTGCATCTACCTTCTACAAGAGGGCGTACTTCTTCAGGAGGTCTGGGTTCTTCCGGAACTTCAGTGATTGGGCTCATTTCAGTTGCTGCCACATTGTGCACTGTAGCTTCCACCACCAAAGAATTTCGGCGGAAACTTACCGGAACTGCCACATCGTCGAAGCACAAGCACAGCATGTTGTTGCGGTGTTCCAGATTCCAACCCTTCCGTAGCAGCCGCCCTAGACTTAATAAAGGTGTTGCCACTGAAGACGCGTAAAACTTCTCCTGTAGAACTGCTTGTGACCAAGGTCTAGCGAAACAGTGCGCATTCCGAGGTTCGGCATCTCTCGTCCTTGGGCGTCCCTCATGAGGACGTGGCCCGGTGGTCCAGATTTCCCTACATCCAGATGCAGCCACTGTTCCGGCATGACGCTAACATCAGCGCCAGAATCAAGCACTACTTCAACTTTGACCCCATCACTGGACCAGCCTTCGTCAGGACCGTGCTGAACCATCTGTACCCAGTTCTTGTCCCACTCAGTCTGGACCCATTCTTCATCACCTGGCAGGGCATCGGACATAGTGAGGTCAACAACCGACGTCCCAAATTCTTCACGTGTTCACTCTTCATCAGAACTATCACTGGCACTCATGTCGTAGTACTCGCACTCGACAACTGACACATGCTGACACCACCACTCGGCCCACTCTTCTGCTGTGTAGTCCTATCATCTGAGGTTGAAGACACGCTTCACCGTGGCTGTCGTGGATGTAGTCGAACTCGAAGATCCTCCAGGGCCACTCGGTGGGACAGGAACGCTTGGGGCACCACTTCCAGGGTTGTTGTTGACCTGATTCACCTTCTTCATCCAGCATTCATTGCCCCAATGACCTGGCTTTCCACAGATCTTACAGTTGTTGCAGGGAACGTTGCTCTTGCCTTTGCCCTTGCCCTTCATCGAGTCATCGTGATAACCCTTTCCTTTGCCTTTGTGATCCTTGCCTCCTTTCGGGTTACCTTTAGGCTTTCCAAACTTGCCCTCGTTGAGGAAGTTCTTTCCCTTGCCTTTGTTCTCCTTACCACCCACCCTGTGGGTTGTGGTTGTGGCGCCAGTGATCCCCTTTGCCTTTGCCTTTTGGGGTTTTCCTCCTTTTCCACTCCAAACCACATCCACTTCCATAGGTATAGCCCTGATCTCCAGTAGTGGTAGTAGGGGAACCAGAAACCAACTGAGTAGTCCATTTCTGCGTAGCTCGTTCATAGCGTAGAGTCACTTCACGAAGTTGGTCAGAAGTAGCATTCTCATCACAGTTGACACTCACATGTGTACGCAGCGTAGCAGGAAGTGACCGTAACAAGATTGCGGCCTTCAGCTCTGAATCCACAGCTTTCGATGACGACTGTTCATACTTACGACACAGCTCTTCCAGTTTCAAGATCTGCTCATGGTAGTTAGAGTTGGTCATGGCCGGAAACTGAGAAATCGCTCCAAGCAGCGCCAAAGACCGAGCTTTTGAGCTCGGCGCCAGTGTGCGAACCAGGGTTCGCCAGACTTCACACCCATTCCCATTTGGAACGGCCTTCAAGATCTGCACTGGACGCTCTCTCAAAAGGCTAGCTAGAAGCGCATACAACTGCTTGGACATGTCCACTGTTTCTGCTGACATCTCTGCATGATCACACTCATCATCCAAGTCTGCTTCCACTGACTCAAGCAANTCCACTGTTTCTGCTGACATCTCTGCATGATCACACTCATCATCCAAGTCTGCTTCCACTGACTCAAGCAACGTGAACATGTTGGGACTGATCACACGCACATACTGTTTGAATGCCCACGACCAATCCGGAAACTGTGAAAGTTCCTCCTCTCTGTCCTTCGGCTTGAAAATATCAGGTCGAGCAATAACTCGAGACCACATGGAATTCTCATTGGTACTCCGGCACTGCAACACCGCTCGGGCCAGCAGATCGATCACCTGCGAAAGCCCCGGATCCACGTGTTGTGGCGATGTCGGACTGGTCGGCTGAAACGGATTTGTTGCCTGTGGGACTTGCTGTGCTGTCGGGTTGTGAAGTAACTGGGGTCCTGCATCTCCTGAGCCTTGAGCAGCCATGAGGCGTAGTCAACGTCAATCACGTCCTGGCTCGAAGCCTTGAGTTCTCGATCAAATGTTCTCTTCCTTGACGGAGCCGACGAAGCCTTAGGTAACTCGATGCCGAACTCCTCCCGGAAGAGCTCTTCGAGGTGCTTGTCGTGGAGCTCTGTTTCCACCTGCAGCAACTCCCTTTCTGTAGCTTCTGGAAGCGGACGGTGATCGTCCTTCGGATACAGAGTGTCAATCACCTTCTGGAACTCAATCGAGAGCGGTGGTTCCGAAGGATCTCTGTCCGAAACAAAAAAATATAGAAACGCTTCTAAATGCCAAGGCTTTAGGATGGTGGCTGCAGTATTGATGAGCTCGTCAGATGTTTGGCACTTCTCGATTTGCGACTCAATTCGAGCCACTTGCCTGGATTGCCTTCTCAACCAGGCGTTCCAGGTTAAGCTTTCTGGTTTCTCCACTCTGTGGTCTTCGTGCACTTGTTCCCTGCCCAGCTCAGACAGGGACTGTTTCAAGCTCTCAAGGCCCGCCAAGGACGCCGTAGCTGCACCCTTCACCAGGCTCGAACCGCGCACCAGGAAGCACAGTGAAACTATGACCCGGTGCACGAGGCTCACACACTTGGGCACTACTCTACACCCACACACACGCTCACACGCACAGCTACGAGCACTAGGTCCGTGGACCGTCGTGCTCCGCTACCATGCAAAACTCACGAGTTTTTTTCCTCAAAGCCAAAAGCCTGTTAAGCGGAGCTGTCGAACTATCAAGGTAAAACACTACTCGAGAGGGAAATTTAATGCTTTGCACAAGAGCAAGCAGGAGCACCGAAAGAGTCGGTCCGTCTCAGGTACCACGTTGGAGCGATCTGCTTCCTGCTTGCATTTTAATTATGTTTCAGGTCTTTAAAACGGTTTTTAGTCTCCTAGCGGTCATTGTCATTGTCATGGACAGTGTCAGCTTGAGCTTGAGGCCATGAACATCAAAGCAGAAGGAGACCATCCTGGTTGCGAACACCTCGACCAGCCGCCGCATGGAGATCATCGGCCCTGAGCGCGAACTCCGCCACTATGAAGGAGACACGTCCGGAGACTGTCTGTATGGTGATCTCGGAGCTGCTGTTGACCGCGATCCTGCATTTAACAATCCGCCGGGCCGCACATTCCGTCACTGTCAAATTAGCTGTCCACTCTTGGTCATTGCACATTGTCGTATGTCAAGCAGCTATCAAAGAGTATTAATTATTATTGCCCTGTGTCATTGCAAGACAAGTCAAGAATCTCCTTAGTTAAGTCTTGAGCTGTTTCACTCGCATAAGACTTAAACTAAGTTCTGTTAACGTCATCAGCAAGAGTCTCAATAGGAGTCTAAGTTCTCAGCTGTGTCAGTCACTGTCATTTGCTCCGCATGGCTACCCCAGCGAGAAAATTGCGGCAACGCGAACGGTGCTCTGGCACTTTCTGCGGCAGCAAACATCGGCATTGCTGCTCAGATTGCCCAGATGGACATACGAGACGATGCAACAAGCAGCAACGAAGATTGGGAAATGTAGTCTTCGTTCAATGCACTGTGGCGACCTGCTCCAGGTTGTGTGGTGGTGGCCACGCGACGTGCTGTTCTTTGTGTCGATCTACGGAAGCTTCCTTGCATACGCCATGTTGTGATGCAGAATATGGACATGGGGCGTCTGAAGATCAGCATGAACGCCCCGATGATTCTGGAGCCGAAGATGAAGACGACAAAGATGAAGATGAACCCGCTGAAAAATCCAAATCTTCTTGAGATGTACATGCCGTTTATGCAGACTCAATTGCTAGCGACTCAATTTAAACACCATGGACTGAGATGAAGATGCCAATCAGTTAATAATGACAACTGGGTTAACTAAATTAAGTTTAACTGCTAAATCATTATTACCTATGATTTTGCCTGTTACTGCGACTACTACTACTACTACTACGACTGCTACTAAGACTACTACTACTACTACTACTACTACTACTACTACTACTACTACTACTACTACTACTACTGCCACCACTACTACTACTACTACGACGGCTACTACTACGACTACTACTAAACTACTACTACTACTACTACTACTACTACTACTACCACTACTACTACTACTACTACTACTACTACTACTACTACTATGGGAGTTGGGATTAAGGGGACGTTTGGGGATATAGACCCTCTCAATAAGGTCCTTTTTAAGAGAGCCAGAAGTAGGGTTCAGAAGGGGTACCCTTTAAGGGGTCTCCCTAATAATACTACCTATACTACTACTACTACTACTACTACTACTACTACTAGCCACGCCCCCCCCCCTACCAACCACCTGGCGCCTCAACCCATCGTCATCGTCATCATCAACGAAAATTATATCTGCAGAAGAT
>BGNK01007916.1:0-12500 GCA_003297005.1 Symbiodinium sp. clade A Y106 | reverse complement strand
ACACGTAGGGTGTGTTCGGCGCTTATCCCCGCGAAATAACCCTGTACACTAGTCCGCCTCCCGGCCTCTTCTCCGCTCCCTCTACGGCTACTTCCTTGGTACCTCGCCGAACACTCTGTGGATGGCAGCTTCGCCTTTCTGTGACAAACAAGCAACAGCTGAGAACCGAACCGTGCCATTGCAGATCACTACTACCAGTATGGTTGACACTGCCCTCTCTCTCTCTCTCTACGAGGTGAGGGGTCAGGGCAGCGTTCAGCCCCCTTCCCCGCGCGGCAGTTCGCGCACCTGCATCTCATGGCAGGTTGGCAACTCCACCCCGGGCTTTGTCCGGTGGGTGGCTTAGGCTGTACGCGGGTGCCCTTTGCATCGTGTCCCCCGAAAAAAGGCTCTGCATAACATAGGTGTCACTTTCTGGCAAAGGTTTCCCCGAAAAAGGTTACAACCAAGGACTCGCCAGCAACTAGTCGGGTGCAGGTTTTGCAGGGCACGAAAGTTGGTCCCCCGATAGGCTGCATTTAGCAAGTCAAATGTACAGTATTCGGACATTTCCGCAGTGTGAGAATGAACAGCGTCACCCGGAGAAGGAAGACAAGGAGCACTTCAGCCATCGCAGTTATAGCTCAAGTAAGACGGACTAAAGTTGGCCGGGCTCATTCCCCCCCTAGACAAGGTGAACCGCACCTATCAGGTACAAGGCGGACTGACAACGCGTCTACATCAAGCTGTACACTACATTCCCCCGCTTCAGAAGATCTTCCACTCAGACACATACTCCATGAGTCGCTGCAATGGCGGCTCCCCGACATCTTCTTCGTCTCAGAAGCGGACCTTTGTGCGCCGCTTGAGTGGCGGCTTGTCCGGCCGCGCCCCGGCTGGGTGCCGTCGTTTGGGTACTCCCCTTGACTGCGTCCCCACTGCTCGGTCGGCGTCGTGGGCCACTCGGAGGAAGGTGGCTGCCAATCCCCCTCCGGTGGTACTCTGTAGCTGGGGGACTGCGTCACCAGGGCGTGGCGGGCGAACTTGCATGTCCCCGACATAGAAGGTTTCACCCGTCGGCGTTGCTCCTCTCCTTGGCACGGCTGCTTTTTCTGTACGCCGCCGCCTGATCTCTGCGGCACGCTGTTCCCCCGCTTTGGCTGCCGTGACATTGGTTGTGGGTAACTGCTCCTCTTCCACCAGGACCTCGAGGTCGTCGGCATCTGGTAGGCCTTCGTCACGTAGTTCCTGGAGTACACGTTCTGTAAGGTCGTCTCCCAGTGTAGGGTCGTCCCCCGGCGTCGAAGGCACTAGCACAGGATCTTCCCCCGGTTGGAATGCTCGAGGTACTCCATCATCCTCTGCAGGTGCCGTGTCCGGTGATCCCCCGATCGCAGCGGGCGGCACTCCCCACTCTTCTCGCAATAAACTTCGTCGTCACTGCATGGAAGACCACGTTCCATGCTGCTTGCGTCGGCCATAGCTGCTTCAGTCCCACATCTACTGTCTCGTCGTCTTCCAGCAGGGATGGTGTCACCGGGGCTGCTTCCCCCGCGCCTGTAGCCTCGTAGGGTGAAGAGGGCGGTGTAACAGGCGCTACATCCCCAGCTGGATCGGACCAGTCTGGCAACTCTTCCTTGGTCGGGGCATTGCCGGAGTCTTTCCCCCGAAAATTGGTGGTCCGTCTTGTCGGTGCTCGTGTCCCCCGTAGGGTTGGTGTCTCCCAGGGGCGTGCGAGCATCTCTTTCGTCTGCTGCTGTGTCCTGGGCTGAGTCCTTCTCCCCAGGGTTCTTGTCCTCTTCTACGGCTGCTGAGGAAGCTTCCCCCCCATCGGGTGCTGCCGTGGTCTCATGGACATAGTCCCCAGCTGTAGTTATTTCCGGAAGAGGCGTCAACCGCCCATCCAACAAAGCCTGTACTTCTTGTTTCGTCACAACAAGTGGACCATGGTATCTGACTCTGCACGCAGTCCACACGTCTGTTGCCAGGAGGGGACTGTCTCGGAGTCGCTGCTGCAGTGTCCTGGTCCGAGTTTCTTCCCCGTACAGGTGTAGGCACATCAGACTGTAGACTCCCCCGACGCCGGGGCCTCTTCCTAGACAAACAACCTGCGGCTGCGCTTGTCGAAGAGCAGGTTCGCCCAGTCCCCCCTATACAGGGAACGAACCAGTCGTCGGCAGAACTGGCGTGTCTTTGCTGTCCCCCGGAGAGGGTCGTNCAGGGAACGAACCAGTCGTCGGCAGAACTGGCGTGTCTTTGCTGTCCCCCGGAGAGGGTCGTCCTCTTCACTCGTCGTGGAGGTGGCCGACTCTGGTTCCTCCGAACTTGAGGAACAGTGGTGCCGGGTGCCCTCACGTTCCCCCACAGGCTGCGGCTCCACGGCGGCTTTGGTGTCCGGCTTGCTTGCCGAGCTCCCCCCTCTCTGTGGCATCGTCTCTCTCTGGACTGTGCCCGCGACTTTCCGGGGAGGTACTCCGTAGAGTTTGAGCCGGGTCCCGCCTTTCATGCTTCAAGCGCTTTCCACTGCACCCTTTGGCGCAGTACTCGCACTTGGGAGGGCTTTCCCCCGAACCACGCGCGGTGTCCATGTCCGCAGTAGGGCGGGCTACTCTTGGAGCGGTGGGGGTCTCTCCCCTGTACTGGCTACGACTGAAAGCAGGCATCGCATGTATTGCTGTAGGGACTGCGCAAAGTACACGGTATACTGTCTGTGCTTACAGCGTTGGTAGAAGTGGGAGTGGTGTAGGTGGCGACGCTGTGTTTGTATGTGGGTAAAGGTCCCTCTCCTCTTCTGTCTGTATTTTGTGGCCATCGAGCTGCACATGAGGAGCAGGGTTGCGCGCGGCAGGGTTGGCGAGCCGCCCCCCCTCCCCCCGCGACTAGTCCCCACTACAACCGGAAGCCCGATACTACAACCAGAAGCCCTATACTGCAACTGGGCCTGGATTTGGGCAAAATCCGAAACCACCATATCACAACCAGCTAAGAAGCTTACATTTTGCAATACTTTGCATGGTTTCCAATCTGATAGTCAACCTTTAAGGAAACACATTCAGTTTTAGAAAAAATGCAGTTGCNCCACCATATCACAACCAGCTAAGAAGCTTACATTTTGCAATACTTTGCATGGTTTCCAATCTGATAGTCAACCTTTAAGGAAACACATTCAGTTTTAGAAAAAATGCAGTTGCAGTAGGCACCGTTCTTCACCCAGATGCTACGACGATCTACGAAATATTCATAATGAACAAGTAAAACCTAACACTAAAGAAGGGCCTCTATCGATAACTTCCAAACTGAAGTTTCGTCATCTGGTTGTGACATTTTGCCCGAAAGCTTCAAACCTGTAAAATCCGAAAGTTTGCTACCCCAAAGGCTTTAAACTTGTGAAACCCGTAAATCTACAGCTCCAAACCTGCAAAACCGAACGTTTCGCTACCCCAAAGGCTTGAAACCTGTGAAACCCGCAAGTTTACTACCCCAAAGGCTTGAAACCACATTTTGGGCTTTCAAACGATGGGGTAAGGCTTTAAACTTGTGAAACCCGTGTTTGGTGGCGGTGAAGGTACATACAGGATACTGCTCTAAACACTAAACCTCTAACACCAAACCCTATACTCCTTTTCGCGCCTGCGGTTGCAAGAGGTCCCACGCGGCTTTGCCGCTGAAGCGAAAGGAGAGCCAGTCTGGCGAAGAAGCCTTGCCCACGGAAAGACACTAGAGGGAGGCACCTNACGCGGCTTTGCCGCTGAAGCGAAAGGAGAGCCAGTCTGGCGAAGAAGCCTTGCCCACGGAAAGACACTAGAGGGAGGCACCTAAACCGAAAGGGGGCTGGGGCCTAAACCCTAGGGCTGAGCATCCGCACCAAGAAAAGGGCTGGGCGGGCGGGGCCCGAAGCTGCGCTGAGTGGCAACACGTGACGGACTGCTCCGGGGTATAATTGCATACTCCTTTTCGCGCCTGCGGTTGCAAGAGGTCCCACGCGGCTTTGCCGCTGAAGCGAAAGGAGAGCCAGTCTGGCGAAGAAGCCTTGCCCACGGAAAGACACTAGAGGGAGGCACCTNACGCGGCTTTGCCGCTGAAGCGAAAGGAGAGCCAGTCTGGCGAAGAAGCCTTGCCCACGGAAAGACACTAGAGGGAGGCACCTAAACCGAAAGGGGGCTGGGGCCTAAACCCTAGGGCTTAACGAAGGCAGGAGCATCCACCTCCACCTTTCTTGGACTGGCTACAGTCCACTTCAAAGTTGTTCTCGCTTCAATATACAGCAACAGCAAGGGGCGCGCAAAGCGCCGAAGCACAGAGATGCGTTTCCTTGCTGCAGGCGTAAGCTGCATAAGAAGAAGTTGCGCAGCAACCTCCNCCTCGCCAGGCGACTAAAGAGATGTCCTCTGTTTCAAGATACAAGAAAGTTGCACCGCTGCCTCGCAAAACGCCGGGTGTGGCTCCGCGCGCGGCTTGAGTGAACGGAACACCCAACCGTCCCATGACGGCGTTCCACTGTTTGCGGTAAACATGCATGGAGGCTCGAAACAGACGGGCGTCAAGGGGTAAGTCGCGATAGAGGGCACTAAGGAACCTTAGGGTCAGGGGATCATCCAAGCGACTATGCTGACGCCTGGCAAACCGTTGGGTCTTAGGGTTACGAACGTGGACATAAGCGACGCAGTCATTCGACATGGCATCCGAGGGCAGAACCAGATCCTGCCGAATGAGCGGGATGATTTCCGAAGGGTGCAGCATGCAAAGAAACCCGATCAAGGTGACAGCTGCCCAGTCCGCCCAGCCCCAGCACAGAGCCAGCGCGATGGCAGCCTGGATGATGGGCTGAGAGATGACAGGGCGGCATTGCCCGGGCTCTGCTGCCTGCCATTTCTTGTCCACCTGCCAAGCGGGAGCCAAGCTGTTACGAAACTCCGGAAAGGCATCCTGCACAGCCGTTATGGCGTAAACCAAAAGGTATCTAGGAAACCCTTGAGAGTACAAGTGCAACCCGAAAGCCCTAAGACTAAGCGCAGCAGCGCGTGATGAAGACATGACCTGATCATAGTCAAGATGGAGATCGCTCTCCAGCCAAGCGATAAAAGCGTTAAGGGCCTTGCGCANAAAGCCCTAAGACTAAGCGCAGCAGCGCGTGATGAAGACATGACCTGATCATAGTCAAGATGGAGATCGCTCTCCAGCCAAGCGATAAAAGCGTTAAGGGCCTTGCGCATCTTGTGTTTTGTGGAGGCTACAAAGCCGGACTCAAGGTCGAGAGCTCCACGGGGCACAAGAGGCCTGGTAGGCCCGGGGTTACGCTCTATATCGCCCCCCAAAAGGAGGAGCAGCCGGAGCCAGCGACTCGCGAGTTTGGGAAACCCGGCGGCCGACACAGCGATGTCAAAGCGCCTGTAGTCACCTGACATCAAGTCACAAAGCCACCGAGGGAAAGCCTTCGTCGGGGGAGCGACAGGACGACCTCTGGAAGGGCCGTCGCTTCGGTTCTTTGCGGAGTACACATGAAGCCCGCCAGGGTATAGGCCGCCACCGAGAAGGTACGGCACAGAACCCTGGAGAACCCGGCTGAGCGAGCCGCTGCTCGATCTGCCTTTGGCGGAGGCCCCAAGCAACACACGGCTGTCGATGAGCCCAAGAAGGCGGGAGTTCGGATGCCGAGTCGAGCACCACTTCAACCACGTCTAGTAGCACCTAGTTTCAAGCACGTTTATGTGACCCGACTTCCTAAACCTAAACCTTAGAAGCTCGCGGAAAGGCAGGCAGTCTGCCAGTTCGCCGACCCACTCCGGATCATCATGGAAACGGCGTGCCTCACAAACTTCGTTAGGGAACTTAGGGAGAGGTCCTAAACCGTTTAGGGTAAGGGTCTGCAAGGTGGCGTGTTGGGCAGACAAAGGCAGCACAGGAACACGGCCGTCACAGGCCCACATGCTGCCGGCAGCGAGGCGCTTGGCCAACAAGGCTGGGCAGCGACGAGCGAAGGAAGACACTGACTCGCCCACTTCCGGGCGCCGGCCGTAGACGCCGATGCACGAAGGAGTGCAGCGCGAGTTGAACTCAGCGATGCTTGTAGTAGAGAAAGTGCCCTCAACACGGAAGTGAGCCTGCCCTTTAGAGCACAAGCAGGGCCCACCCAGTTCAAGTAGCCACCCCTTGTTGCGCAGGAACTGCAGAGGGCGCCGGAAAGGAGCGCCGAAAGAGCAACAGCACAGACGTGTCAGCACGGCACCAAGAGAGGCCAGCCGAACGAAGCAAGGCAGAAAGAACATGACGCTGGAGCCCGGCTGCTCGATGGAGTAAAGACCACCGTGGAGCGCAATCAAGCAGAGCAGGAAAGCCGTGCGTCGGGCAAGGCGGTTGTGCTCGTCGATAGCGCCAGAAGTTAGACCTAAACCAGAGGGCCTAGCCTTAGACCTAACCCGTGGCCGACTCAGGGCAACGAAGGAGAGCCCCGGAGGCGCGAGATGNGCAAGGCGGTTGTGCTCGTCGATAGCGCCAGAAGTTAGACCTAAACCAGAGGGCCTAGCCTTAGACCTAACCCGTGGCCGACTCAGGGCAACGAAGGAGAGCCCCGGAGGCGCGAGATGCCACTCACCCACCACCCGGCGCAAGGCCAAAGACCGAAGTTCGTGGAAAACCGCGCCAGAGCGAAGTTCGTCGAACCGAAGAGGGCGAAGCCGGGAGGGGCCCTTGCTGCCGAAGCCCGGGTGCACGCGCAGTCCCGCGGCGGCGTGGGCCGCACTCCAAACACAGTCGTCAGAAAACAGCTCGAGGACGTCGTACAGCACGCCTTCGGAGAGGGGGCGCCCCACAGGGAAGTACCTCGGCGGCTCGCCATCGGCGCGATGGCCAAAGGCGGGCTCCGGTTCGAACTCAAGCTCACTCAAGCACGCCGCTGCAGGACTCGCCAGGCGAGTGTAGAAACCTCGCTGCTCTGAAAAACGCCACAACTCTTTCACCGCCGAGCTGGGAAGATCGGCCTCGACGAGACCGGCACCGTCAGGACTCGCATCCATAGCGAAAAGCTTGTCAACGTAGGAGACCCTAAGATCCGTCTGAATCAGAGGCCCCAAAGCTGAGAGTGCGAGGAGCTCGTTCACCGTGTCTCGGTGCAGAGAGAAGACCTCATCTGCCGGCTCGCGCCTTGCATCCGTGAAGGACTGACTCAAGATGGCCATCACAGGCCTTCGGAACATCAGCACATGAATCCAAAGACCCACGAGCGAGGCCAGAAGAGAGGCTGGACACCCCCTTCCGAGCGATAATCGTTGTCAGCAGCATCAGCACCAGTACTCTCGCCCGGGGGGCTCCCACAAGACCCAAGACACCGTCAACTTCGGCCCCAAGGTAGATCCCGTGAGTTTCCTCGCGGCGCCTTTTTCGAGGATGCTGAACCAGCCCCACTCGCTTGTAGGCGCCCTCAGCAGACTCAAAGATAGCGCTGTCGCGCAAGGGTTGCGAAGCCCGCCAAGCAGAGCGGCTAACAAGCTGAAGCGTCAAATGATCGTCTATCGAAAGGAACTCCCATGTCGAAGAGCGGGGTGCGGGGGTCCTACTATAGGTGACCTGCTGCGAGGGGTTCATGCAGGAAGCTTCAAACCGCAACACATTAAAATGCGCCTGCTGGGCAAACTCTACAGCCATACTATCACCCATGGCCAGTGCTCGCAATGAAATGTAGTAGAGGTCGCTAGCAGGNCAGGAAGCTTCAAACCGCAACACATTAAAATGCGCCTGCTGGGCAAACTCTACAGCCATACTATCACCCATGGCCAGTGCTCGCAATGAAATGTAGTAGAGGTCGCTAGCAGGGGCATTCCGAAATGCAGCAAAGTGCTTTACTTCAGAGGCTTTGAACCGAACTCGCAAGCAATTGCGTCGGGCACGTGAGATGGGAACCTGAAAGGTGTAGTACATTTCACTTAAGTCATCCGCCCCGAACCGAAGAACGCAATCCTCACTGGGGATGTGTGCAAGGGTCATAAGGTAACCAGGAGCTAACGATTTCGTGAAATTAGAGTGGGCTCGGGAGCGGGAGTTCACAACACTGGGGTTGAGGATAAACCTATCAAACTCCCCGTCCTTAGCAACACTAAAACACCCACAAGCTTCAGAGTCATCAACCTCNAAATTAGAGTGGGCTCGGGAGCGGGAGTTCACAACACTGGGGTTGAGGATAAACCTATCAAACTCCCCGTCCTTAGCAACACTAAAACACCCACAAGCTTCAGAGTCATCAACCTCAGCACAAGGTATCAAGGCAAGGGCCTGATGCTCGTCCCACTTGACCGCGAGGCGAAGGAGCTCGCTCCGGGATGCGTGCACCTGAGCAGGGGCAAGCTTCGGCCATTCATGAGCAGGGATGCGAAGCGCATCCGGGTCAGCAAAAACAGCCCTGGTAACGCGGTCAGTCAAGTAAGGGATTGGATCGAAAGAAGGCGGGAGTGTCCACTTTATGCGGTCCGAAAGCACCTCCTTGCACGTCAGACCGGAGGGCAGGCTGCAAGTGCCGAGCTTATCATGTTGTGAAGGCTTTGCACGCGGGGGCTGGGGAGCACTACGCTTAGGGGGGCCACGGGGCCTACGAGCATAGGTGTCCCAGCCAGCGTGCAGATCAGTGATCAATTTAGTTAAGAAGGCATCGGCTTCGCAAGGGTCCGAGGTATCAAGCTCCGGCAGAGCAGACGCCAACTCCAACAGCAGGTTGAATTTTTCACAGCTGCGCCCAAGTGCCTGGCTCGACAAGGGCTCGGCACTACAAAAGAAAGCGACATGACGCTCCAAAGTGTCCAATGCATGCTGCTGGTGTGCACTCAAGAAGGTACCTCCAACACAAGCGTCCTTGGGAGGAACAGTAGGGCACCCTAACGCAAGCCAGTTAAGGCAGCACACTTGGACACGCAAAAGGGAGCGGGTGGCAGCCAACACGCGACGGCGCCGCCGTCGCCTAGGATTGAGCTTGGTCTGTGAATCGGCCGTCCATCGACACGGAGGTGGGACAGGCCAGATGTCGCCAACGCCTTTTGTGGCAGGCTGTGCGGCGCAGGCGGAGGGTGCCAAGGAAAGCCTAATGAAAGAAGACAAACCAGCCCTGGCAGACCCTGAAAGGTTCAAAAACTGCATAACCCAAAGAAGGAAATCCTCAGGCTTGTCCGTTATGGTGGGCGCTCGGGGGTGCGGTTTGGGCAGTTGCTCGCTATCGCTAGAGGAACCTAAGGAGGGCAAACCACTGCTTCGGCAAGGGCTCTTCCTCAAAACTGGCACCCGCCTTGAAGACGGACCACTCGGACCGAGAAACTCACTAACAAATGAATTCGGGCAAAGCTCCGCTTGCCCTGTAAACACTCCGGAATTCGCATCAGAGGTCTGGCATGCAGCAGGCAGCTGGCTCAGGATTCCGACCCGGTGCCCCGCGGCTTGCGAGGAGGTCGTCGTGGAGGCTTTTTCGGCTGAGGGTGGTCGTCCTCCACCGGTGGTGGCACTGCCGGCGGGTCGTGGAGCCCGGTGTCGTAGCTGGAAGTTGCTCCCGAGATCCGGGCCCCCAAGAAGTCCATCTCCTTTATATAGGCCAGGTTCGCCGACATCCAGGCGCTCGGGATCAAACGCCCGAAGGGCCTGATCCCCTGACGGCGCCGATTCATGGCAGCGAAGTTGGGGTCGCTGAGCCCCGTGAGCAACCACGGCAGTTGCGTGCGCCCGCCTTCGACCGAGCTCTGGTCGCAAAAGACCAGAAGCTTTGCCATCCAACCTTCCAGGGAGATGTTGCCCTCGTCCCGGGCCGCCCGCCACCCAGAAGCGGCGAACGACGCGACCATAGCAAGCATCTTCTGGTCCCCCACCGGCATCTTGCGCTCCACATAATCCAGCATGAGGTTTGCCGAGACGTTGTCCGCCGGCAGTCCCATAGCCTCGGCGCCCATTTTCCGGACGGCCGCTGCGGTGGCCCTGTTGTCGCTCAGCACCTTGATGTAAGCATCCCGTGCTGCAGAACCCTTGGCCCCCAGAAAGCTCTCCTCCTTGGTCATGTTGGCCAGCGCCGCCGACAGAGGATCGACAGCCTTTGGCTGGGCAAGCTTGGCCAGAACCTGCTTCTGAGCCAGGATTAGCTGCTGCAGGCTGGCTGTGGCGTCGCCCGACCCCACCGGCATACCATCTTCGATGGCTCCAGCCTCCACCTCGGCCAGGTTGGCATCCTCGAGGGCCGTGTCCGGTCGAGCAGCACGCTCGTGCATAGCCATCCTGCCCGGTGGTGGCCCCGCCGCTTCGCGAAGAGCGGCCCAATCGCCAGCTGAAAGTCCCGCTCCCGGCGGGTCCCCGGCATCGTCGAACAGGCCCCTGGCCCGACGCCGACCGTCGCCCAGCGGAGCAGGTGCAGGCGGAACGGCAGCAGTGTTGCGAAGCTGTGCCTCGAGGTCCCGGACGCGAGCCAGCAAGCGAGCCTCGCCGGAAGCCGCAGCAGCGGCCTGAGGGGCAGGCGGCCCAGGCGCGGACTCCCTGTCCTCTCCTTCTCCATCGGTGCCCGGGGCGCTCTCGGCTGTCACATATTCGGCGAAGGCCGGGTCGTCGACGACCTCCCCGATCCAAGCTTCCACAATGGACTCCAAAGGCGCCCGAATAGGCCGCACAGTGACGCCATGCAGAGTCATCGGCAGAAGCTCCGGCCCAGCCCCCCGGCCCGCGACCGCTCTCTGAAAGAAGGGCAGGAACCGCCATGGAAAGTCGGCCAGATAGACCGGCACATCCCCCACGGGCCGTCGCCGCGGTGTCTCGCCCGCAACGGTCGCCTCCCGTAGAAGACGGTGTCGGCGTCGCCCTCCACAAAGCGAAGCAGCAAGTCGCAGACACGTTGTTCCTGTGGGAGAGCCGCCAGGAAGCCACCCCGCCGAACCCGAATGACGAAAGAGGTCGCTCGCCACGAAGGTTCTTCCTCCAAGTCGCAAAGGTAAACGAACCCCAGCGGCCGGCCAGGATCGGTCGGGGCAACAAGTGCCCGCACCTCGGCCATTGCCGATCAGCTGCCTCGCAGTACAAGAGAGCCTCGGTCTTCGAAGGGAAGCCGTGGCTCACCGATTCCGGCTCTGGTGCAGTCCCCCGCGGGTTGAAGCAGGCCGCCCGATAAGTAGGATAAGACTCGGTGACGAAGCCCCGCGGGAAGCGAGTGCAGGTCAAGCACACGTACCAGCGGTTTCGCAAAGGCAGAGATGCTGTCTTAGGCACCACCGCCTTGTCGCCCCGAAGAACCTCCCCAGCGCAAAACCCTGCCTGAAGGGCTCGGCCACTCGACCGTTTGAAGTCCACTCGCCAGCAGAACCCAAGCCGCGAGCCTGGAACTTGAACACGCCGAGGTCGATCTCGTTGAAGTCGCTCGCTGCAGCACAGGCCTCCAAGCGATCCTCGAGCGGAGCCTCGCCTGCAGAAGCAGCTGGGGCAGCCGAGCTGCCGGCAATGGGTCCGGTTTCGGTCCGGGCACCAGGGGCTTCCACTAGCTCAAAGGAATCCAAGGACGCCCTTGAGCTTGATTGCCGTGCAGTGATATCAATGGTCAGGCCAGACAAACGTATAGTCACTCGTTCCAGCTCGCCCTCGTTATCACTCATTCACGGTACTCACGAAACCTGCTAAGCACAGTGCTGCCGCCAGGAGGTCTCGAAGGAGTTTCCAAAGCAGAAGCAAAGAAGTGCAGCAGGAATCCCGTTGCCCTCCTGAAGTGCCCTGAGAGCGCTAAGGCCGTCAGCACAGTCCCACAGCAGCAGCCCAGGAAACAGCACAGGAGACAGCAAAGCACCACAAACGAGGGCCCAATGGCTGGCGAGCTAGGCTGCCAAAACCTGAACTCCCGCACGAGTTCAAGAAGCCAAGGGCCCCACATCTGAGCCCGAAGCTGCGCTGAGTGGCAACACGTGACGGACTGCTCCGGAGTATAATTGCAAACCCTGAACCACCGCAAGGAAACAGTGACCCATTGTCATATTCATCATCACCGTCATCTTATTCGTCATCTTGTTCATCATCGCCATCGTCATCGGCAGCATCATCGTCTTACTCGTNCCCATTGTCATATTCATCATCACCGTCATCTTATTCGTCATCTTGTTCATCATCGCCATCGTCATCGGCAGCATCATCGTCTTACTCGTGTCTTACTCGCCATCGTCATCGCTATCTTCATCGTCATCTTCTTCGTCACCGCCATCGTCATATTCATCATCACCGTCATCTTATTCGTCATCTTGTTCATCATCGCCATCGTCATCGGCATCATCATCGCCATCGTCTTCTTCATGCTCNTATTCATCATCACCGTCATCTTATTCGTCATCTTGTTCATCATCGCCATCGTCATCGGCATCATCATCGCCATCGTCTTCTTCATGCTCATCGTCATCGTCATCTTCATACTCACCGTCTCTCTCTGCACGCCACGGCCCAAGGGCCGTGTGACGTCCGCACGGGTCTCACGTCAACTACTCGCGCCTTTAGCGCGGGATGCCGACCCGAGGGTCTTGCACATCCGCCGAGACTTG
>BGNK01007915.1:0-14384 GCA_003297005.1 Symbiodinium sp. clade A Y106 | reverse complement strand
CGGGGCATTGAGTGTCGATTATATTTGTTCCGAGCCACATTGCGTCAGGCCCCGAGCATGAAGCAAAACAGGTGCCCCCAGAAACCCATCACTTTCGCCGGTGGTGTAAATCAACCCTGAAAGTAGTCACTTCGGATAGTTGCTATGAAAGAATGCACATTAGGTTTTGCAGGTACAGTAGTTAAGCCCTAAGCCGACCACATAAAGCAACCCCCAAACATGCAACGTAGAGGTGCGAGTTCATACCAATAGCATTCACCGGTTTGGGTCGTTGCAGGGTTCGGATCTACAGGGGTAGGACTTGGTTAGGGGTGTCATGTAGAGAGCCCGAATAGGCTAGATCCACGACACTCCCACTTCACCCCAAGGTTTCAGGCTCTGAGAGTGTTGAGCCTCTTCGGAAGCGTCGGGCTTTGTTTAGGGTTTAGGGTTTAGCCTCAGCATGCTGCTGCCTCGTTCACATTGGGCCTCGCTCGGGGTGTAGGGCTTCCGGGATGCAGCTGGTTTGGAAGGTCAGGGCACTGAAGGGTTGGGGTTGCAACTGGGCTCCACGGCATACTAAATCGGAAGTTGAAGTTTGGGAGCCTTCCAAGCTGTGGGCAATGTTTCGTTGACTGCGAAAATACTTCGCATAAGCTCAGATTCTTCTGATTGCGATGCCAGGCGGGGGCAAGCCGAGGAAATGTTACGCTTCCCTTAGGCCGGTGTCACAATGTGCCACATTTAGAGCGTCTGTCGTTCAGGGATTCGCAGTTTCGATTTCAGAGTTTTAGTAAGCCCTACCCTACTAGTAACAGTGTGCACAGCATGGCTCTGAGGAACCCATCTCACCAAAGACACGCCATCCCTCTAAAGCGTCCCATGCACGTAAACAGTAATGCTAATGCAGCCTACAGGCTCTGCACTGTCCACAAGATTGTGGGCGTGCGAGTGGCGATGGTGGCCCAATGAAGCCTGAAATAGCCGCAGAGAGCACGAGTGTCGAAACCACATTCTGTTAAATGCGCAGACCTAGCATGTATGTGCCGCGCAAGTGAGTTAAGACTGAAGACCTGCAACCAACATCCGAAAATCCCTCCGATGCGGCGCCAAAGCAGTATCATATCCAGATGCACCCACCTCGTAACC
This sequence comes from Symbiodinium sp. clade A Y106, assembly GCA_003297005.1. Classification (NCBI taxonomy): domain Eukaryota; class Dinophyceae; order Suessiales; family Symbiodiniaceae; genus Symbiodinium; species Symbiodinium sp. clade A. Next base: position 13,256 of record BGNK01007915.1, on the reverse strand, counting down.
CCTTTCGGTGATCGAACATGCTGGGCTTCTTACGGTTCCGGGCCTCCGATGTCAATGTGTTTCTGGGGGCGGGGGAGATACCTGGAAGGTCAATCATGCACCTGCACAACCTTGCCGCATCGGTTGAGCACAAGGAGAACGGGCCTGAATGGGCAATCCTCATCAGCTAGTTCTTGCCCCTTTCAGATTTTCAGATCAAGATGTCGTGATGCCTGTCTTCCTAGAAATGCACAGCCAAGGCATCAAGACCGCATGCTAGACTCGAACCTCCAAGCGAAAAACACCTGCAGCCGCGAAGATCGGAACACAGCACAACGGTAACCTATGCCACTTGACTACTTGCGCACGAGCAGCAGATACTGAAATCGGCCAAGCCCACCCCAAAATTACAAGATGCAGGGAACCACCTTGTGCATTGCCTGTTTCGAAAACACAGGTTCAACAACCCAAAAGCCCACATGCCAGCAGTCAAGGCCGGATACCGTCAAACCTCCAAGGATGCAGTCCAAGCATCTTCCTCCCGTTCGCGGCTCGACGCTGAGCACCTGCATCCGATGATCCAAAGGATTGTCTTCGCGCCCCTACTCTACTGCTTGGCCAGCCTCGCATATGTATGTATGTATGTATGTGTACATCTAGAATCATCTATATATATATGTGATTATAAATGTATATACTCACTATCTCTGGCACCCCTGAAACATTCGCACTCTTCAGCCATCCGATCTTGCCAGACCATACAGCCATGTCATACAAACTTCAGAACCCCCCCTCCCCGAATCCTCAATGAGGTCAGTTCCTGGCTCGTTCAGGATTGCTTTGGGAGTTTAGGGGTTTAGGGTGGAACTCTCGTAATGTAGACTGCCCACAAGCCCTCCAATACAGGGAAGGGGCTCATGAAAAGCCCTCAGATCCAGACCCTGAAAGATAATACACGAATGGGACCCTTGAAGAAGGACATGCCGCTACCCATATACCTTTGTGGTCATGCATCCAGCCCCATATCGCCAAACCGTACGAACCCTACGACTACCCTGAGACCTTCATGGTGACGCGGGGTCCGGGCCCACGAACCCCCAAAGAGCAGATCTTCCCCCAGGCCCTCCCCAATAGCCCAGTTTCCTGCATCGTAAGCTGATGGGAGATGGTTGCTGTAACGTTAGTTTTAAGGAAGAATTTGTTGTTCGCTTACAAATCTCGCGGGAGTTAAATGAGGCATTTGACTTTCACTAGACTCGGGCCCTTGTCAACTTTGGCCTGCTAAAGAACTCCCACCCCCTAAACAGTAAACAAGGTTCAATTACCCGGGCATCTGTTAAAACCCGAAGCCCTAAACCTTAAACTCTGGTATGAGTGTGCGCTCCGGAGCAACCTTAGGGAGAATTTCTTGAGCTTCGGAGGACACAGCATCTAGTGGCCTGAACCATTACCAAATCTATTCGTTTGGATTCCTAGTGCAAGATAGTATCCTGTTCCCGAAAATCCCGTTGTAATTCCAGAGGCCTCTGTATTGTGAAACCTTATTTCTATCGACCCTTCTATAAAAACCCTTGAAGGAACCTACAATTACAAAGGCCTTATTTCACCTTAAATCTGAATCGATAGAGAAAAATCTGAGGGCCTTGGTCGTAGAAGAGCTCCAACTCTCCGAAGCATTGCCCACAGCGGTCGTAGGTACAAACCTTCTCACTGCTGGACCTCGAAGGGTTTCGACTCGCACACTCGCACAATGCAGGCACGGCTTCACGCTGTCCCATCGCTACTGTGACAACCACGACAGAGACGGGGAACAGCTGCAGCTTCAGCAACAAACCAATAGAGGGATACAAAACGAACACCAAGAGAGCTGGACTAAGAAAAGAAACGCCCAGCTCATCCTAGTCGTTTAGGGTTTGGGATCTTCAAGGGCTTTCAGCTTAACCCCCCTTAGAACCATAATAAAAAGAATGGTTTTACTATTTTCTTGGGTTTTGTGAACCAAAATACACAAGAATTCCTAAGTAGACTACAGTCAGAGTTGGGGGCGTACAGCCTGTGAGCCTGATAATATTGAAACCCGACAAGGCACGCAGACCGTTCGGACACTGACGGTGTAGGGTGTAGGTCTGGGATTTCGGAATTTTGAGGTCCTTACAGCGCCAGTCTGTATCTGTGAGCTGTTGTTGCCCAAGCATGGGCCACATGTATTGAACTGGCCCAAAACCCTAAAACTCTGGAACCCCCGCAGTCGTTTACCCTTAAACAGACCCTATACTACCCTTCTAGATTACAGATAAAGAACTCTTGTCGATCCATCGAAGAGAAAAACCCTCAGCCTTTGATAGTACTCCTACGGCTGATGGACAAAATCCTGCATGACCCTAAGGACCCTAAACTATGGGAATTATGGTATATTCCTTATAATGGGTAATGCAGGATTTTGTCCATCGACAGTATCACAACCCCACACTAAAGGAGCCCCTGTGAACCAAGAGGCGCTCCGGTGGGGCAGTGGAGGACATCCACCACGCCATCCTGGGCTACTACAAGGGCTCCTAGGCTTCCTTTAAAGGGGGTCTATAAGGGCTATTATAAGGATCTACTATAGTGCTCGGGTTCCGGGGGCTTATAAGGGCTATTATAAGGATCTACTATAGTGGCCTAATTGCTCAGGCTTCTGGGTTTGAGGCTGAGGATGGTCTAAACGTCTGAGGCATCTTAGGACTCAGGGCCCAAGGGCTCTAAACGATTTCGGGGCTCACACTCGGACGGACCGGGCGAGACAGTCTAAACGACTTAGGGTTCAGGGGGTGAGTCTGTTGGGAGAAGCTGTCGGCCAAGCCACAACGACGGACAAAGCCGCTACCATCACAATCCGGAAACACAGACGGCCTCGAAATAGATGAGAACAGAAAAACATCAAACAGTCAAGTTGAACCGTGAGCCCATGCAGTTCAGTTACAGGGTCCGCAGTGGACAGCCGAGTAGTGTATGGCTCGGGACCACGTTTTCGAAACTCCGTTGCATGTAGGTTGCTGAGTCTCGACTGGCACATGCCGTGCATCGTGGCCGTACGTACGGAAAGCTGCTCCAATATCTCCAGGAAAAGCCGGACACGTAGACTGCGAATGCTGCAGGTGCAAGGGCTGATGTTGGAGGTATCAATCTTATTCATGATATTCAAGGTCAGACATAACATGACATAACTTAACTAATTTAAAGTCAGACCCAGATTGAACATGAACTTTTCCGACATGCAGCTGTGCACGTTCAGGGTTGCTGAAACATGTCCCAGAAACCTAGCCCTAAACTAGATTTTCTTGTCAACCCAAAAAAAGACCTTAACCAAAATCCTAAATGCGGGTCAAGCTGCACTCCCAGTTTGAGCCCACGTTCGCGAGTTTCTGGGTGAGCCCTTGTTATAGAAACGGCATGACCCTTAAAAGTACAGAGCCAATGTCGTAGACCGTAGACTTGTCGATCCGCAAGCGGGAAATTGAAGTCAACAGTTAGTCTGTAACGTCTTTGTCAGATGCAGACAGCACATCCCCGCTAAGATCCGAATATTCTCTGCGCATAATGTTGCTCAGACGTTGGCCGACAGACAATCTTGCGACGGACCCCAAACCATAATCTCGACATCCAGCTGCGAGCAAGAAGCCAACAACACGCAGAGGCCTGGCCCTTTGGTGACGGGCGTCCCCTGCATCAATTTCTGACACACAAACAGCCGGAGACACGAACACCTGCCCGTGCCTCAACACAGCTACGCATTCCCAGGCATGACTTCACGCGTCTGCACATATATAACAGTGCAGATGTATGTGCATATACTGTACCTGCATGTTCGCATCGTCAAAGACGCACGAGCACAAAAACCCATAAGCTAAGACTCTGTAGTAACCGTCTGATACCTTGCCAAAGACCGAAAACCCCATGCCAAAAATAGCACCCCCCCCCCTCCCCAGCAAATACCTTACATGAGATAAGGGCCATTAGGGATCCGATTACATTTTAAGGCATAGTCTTTAATACTTCTTTAATTCAGAGATGTAGTAACAGTAATACTAACAATAAAAATAGAAATAGTAATAATAGTAGTAATTTTGAAAAATAGTAATAATAAAAGAGGAATAATCGTAATAATGACAGTAATAGTAGTAATTGGAAGGTCTGGGCCCCACCAGCCTGCTCAACGAGCTTCGTACCGGGGGGCAGCCGCCATTCCCTGAAGGCGTCCATGAGCGCCTCTTCGGGGGTTTAGGGTTTAGGGGTTTAGGGTTTGGGGTTTAGGGTTTAGGGTTTGGGGTTTAGGGTTTGGGGTTTGGGGCTTAGGGTTTAGGGTTTGGGGTTTAGGGTTTGGGGTTTAGGGTTTGGAGTTTAGGGTTTGGCGGAAGTATCTTGCGACAGTGTATTTTCGAGTGCGTCGTCTTTTGACGATTGGCCGTTGGAGCCTGGTTGTGGATGGCTCTTTCTTTTAACTCTCCCACCCCACGCCGTCTAAGGCGGCCAGACCACCCAAACCTATTCCTTTTAGGGTTTAGCACCTAAACTCATTCCAAGCTTCTCTTTATTTCTTCAACCGTTTTGATGCAGCAAGCAGGGCAAGGGGTAGGGCAGGGAGGGAAGGGCAGGCCAGGGCAGGGCAGGCCAGGGCAGGGCAGGGAGGGCAGGGCAGGGCAGAGGGGGGCAGGGCAGCCTTTGGGTTTTGTTTTAGGGTTATGACTTTATTAAGGGACCAATACTGGTCCCGAGGAGAGCGTGGTACGACGCGGGTGCTGCCCTCCCCATGGCTGTGGAGAGGCGGGCGAGCGTGCTGGATCGTTCTGCGCCATCGAGGTCGAGGGGCTTAAGCGCGGCCCACCCACGGAGGTGGGCGGCCTAGGCCTTGAGTTTAGGGTTTGGAGTTTAGGGTTTGGGGTTTGGGGTTTAGGGTTTGGGGTTTAGGGTTTGGGGTTTAGGGGTTTAGGGTTTAGGAGGGAGGTGGACGACTTTTGGGGGTTTGGGGTTCAGGGTGTACACGGGAAATGGACGACGTTTGGTGGCTTTTGCCGGGTTCTCTTAGGGGGTCTTGTCAGAACTAACTACGTAGAGTAGTCAAGGATTTTAGGGCATTGAGGTTTCATTGTTTATGAGTTGAAATGTTTTCGACGGTGTTTTTAGGCGTTGTGTCGCTATTGTTGTTTGTTTCTTTGCTTGTAGGGCTTCTGGTTGGTGATTTAGACGTTGCATTTAGTATTTGTTGGTATGTTTTGAGCTCTCGTTACGAGTTCTCGGGGAAGCCCTTCAGACGAATTATGAACCACCATATGTAAACCCCTCAACGCTCCTGAGCTATGCTGGAAGATGCAGAATTAGAATCGCTGGCGGCCTCGAACGTGGCCGGGGTGAGGAGCAGGAAAATGCGACGAACCTTCCGGGGTGAAGCTCGGTCATGCAGGGGCCTGAATAATTGGACAACGGTTTTGGGATATCTTATACTTTGGTGTATATTATACTATACTTATCTTCAGGAGCCCAAAATAGTATAGGTCATCATGTATCTATGATTCAGAGCCCTGAGGGACGATCTGGCAATTATTATAAACAGGGCAGGCCTCGGCCGGGTGGATTCAGAACCCCAAATCCTAAACCCCAATTCGCAAAACCCCACAGTTACGGTTTAGGGTTTAGGGTTTAGGCTTGAACCCTAAACCCGAAACCCTAACCCACAAACCCCAAACCCTTGACAACAACCAAGCAAGTACCAAGCAAGTTCAGGTTTTATCTGGGATGCGTCTAGACTTGGATGCTGAGTTCATAAGCCCCAAAAAGTGTACACTTTCCTTTTTGGGGTAGTGTTATCCCAACAAGTGTAAAGTGTATCCACTCAGCTACTAAGTAGATGGGTTTGGGCTCCGATACACCGAGCGGCCGCCGCTTCTATCCACCTTCGCTCCTCGCAGGCACTTGAGGGCTAGGGTAAAAGGATCTCGATAAGGGTCGCTGCAAGGGATCCACACGGGTTCTTTCAGGGAGGGCTGCTTAAAAGGTTTGGGATTTAGGGATTAGGGGGTTCAGGGTTTTGGGGTCTACAAGTTTTCGACGTACTTAGGGTTACGCTTTTGGGGATCGATTTGGGTTTGTTGAGGGGCTAGTAGAGGGGTCGGAATAATTCGAAAGGGGCTTTGGGATAGGATCCTGTAGGAACTCTTCCAAGGGGTTATGTTACATAGTAGCCCGAGGCGTGCTTGGTCGAAGCCACGGACACGGTGGGAGAGGGCTCGATGGCCGGTAGCAGACTTTAGGGCTTAGGGCCAGTGCCAGCAGGTTTCGAGTTTGCGGTTTTGCCGGGATCCAACCTCGAGTCACACAGACAGAAGGGTTTATAGAAAATGTTGAAGCGGTAAACTTCAGGGATGCTACAGGTTGAGTGACGTCACGACCTTTGACGAGACTTGTGCGTTGGGCAGAACTGCTGTACTTGACGCGAACACATTTTGTTTGACTCGAACCCCTATACACAGCCATAAGTTTGAAAAACCTAAGCGGCCACACTGACAGCGCCGTGGCACTCAGGGTGGCGGCCAGGATCTCTAGCCACGGATGCGCCAGGACCAAAGGAAAATCATGGAAGCAAGGCAGCGACCTTAACAACAATCATGCCATAACCATAATCCAGCTGCGCGGGCCTGTACTACTGGAATATGTAGCCAAGACGGGAGAGTACACAGCCAAACTGTTGAGGCTCAAAGATAAGTTCAAACTGCCTGTGAAACTGAAACCAGAAAATTCCAATTCCTAAACCAAACCTCGACGCTCAAACTGTAATCTGAAACCCTGCTGCGTAAAACCACCAACACCCCACAAAACCCTCATGACCCTAAACCGTAAGCCCACGGAAACTCTTTGAACCGAGAAGGGCCTCAGCATCGGGTCTCCGGCTGCCCAGCTCGCCGACCTCAGGGAGAGCAAGGCCTACATGATTAGAAGAGGCCTTCGGGCTCCGTTATGGTGTAGTATAGTACAGGATAGCATAGGATGGTATAGTAAAGTATTATATAGTATATAGCATGGTATGGCGTAGCATAGTATAGTATATTTGTATAATATAGTATATACTATAGTATAGTGTACTATAGTCACACGAAACAGTGAGCCGTTGGGCAAGAATTAGGCATGTTCACAAAAGGCATCAACGCTTGTGTCAGCACACCCTTTTCCAGATACTTCAACACCCTTTTGTATTGTGCTGTGCAAACAGGCAAGAATGCTGAAAAAAACAGTGTTTCAGGCATGTTCACAAAAGTCATGAACGCTTGTGACAGGGTGTCTTGTTCCAGAAACATCGAACATCCTTTTTTTGCACTATGTTGTACATAGGGCAAGAACGCTGTAAATGCCAGTGTTTTGGGACATGGTCGCCGTAGGAACGGAGGTTATCAACCCCCGCACATCCCACCCCCCCCCCTCCTCCAACGAAAACCAAGAGCGCGACCCCGAAACAAGCAGGCTAACAGCAGGGTCCTGGCGCACCCGTAACCAACTAACAAGAAACTAAAGGGTATGGGGCTGTCCCTAAACCACCCCCAACCCTGGGACCCCATAACTACAAGCTTTTTGTCGACTCGGGCGCCGTTGGCAGCTGCCGCGGAGTGAAAGGTACGTCTCTCCTGGTCGGGAGCTGATTCTGTTAACGGGGCGGGATTCACAGTTGGGGTTCTGCTCGTTTCGGGTCTTGCGTAGGAGTAATTGTTCAGGAGCTGTGAACCAAGGATCAGAAGAGGATGGGCTTAAGGCCCTAAAGTGTTGCAAGGATGTTGACATGTTAAAGGGCCGAGGCCGAAAAGCTCGGGACGAACACATTCAGCGGCTCGAGGTTAAGGTTACTCTAAACCCGGAGCCATCAACCCTGAACCCTAAACCCTAAACTCCCAAACCACAACCCTAACCCTCCTTCCCTGCAATCTCCTCGGAGTGAACATCTCCTGGCTCCGCATGCCGCGCCTCTTCGGGCCAAGGCATAAAGCTTTCGTGTCGTTTCGGGACGGATGAGGGCTTTAGGCTCCATGAAAGTTGGAGATTTTTCGGCGCAAAGCAAAGGTTTGGGCTTTTTGACTACTCGCACAAAGCAGGCGAGGATCCTATGTTTGGGGTTTTGGGCTTTAGCGTCTAGGGTGCGTAGTTAGGGGATGCACAGGCTTTGGTTGAAAGGCGGTCCTTCTTGCTTGGTTCATGGAGATCACAAGGTCTCCAAGAGTGTTGTCACGGCAGCCAAGAGAGCTCAATACCCAATAAGGGGCTTAGGGACTAATACCCTTGGCATACGGAATCGGTCAAGATTCTATAGGGCTTCCTAATCATGGCTCATTGCTCCTCTGCACATGCCCCGTATAAGAAAGTCTCCACAGCCTAACACCTAGAGCGAGCCCGGCATGCAATGGCCAAAAGCTAGCATGAGTGCAGCACATCATAAGACCATCATCCGACTGAGATTAAGTTTACAGTTTAAGGTTTGGGGTATTGCGTTCTCTTGCCTACAAACCTCACATCCTTCCGGTCTTTCGTGGTTTCATGCCTGAGGGCTTCGGGGAAACAGCCCTAAACCCTAAACCCCCAAACCCTGAACCGAAACCCTAAACCCTAAACCCTAAACAGCCCTAAACCATAAACCCCCAAACCCTGAACCGAAACCCTAAACCCTAAACCCTAGACCCCAAAACCCTAAACCCTAAACCCCTAAACCCTAAACCCTAGACCCCAAAACCCTAAACCCTAAACCCCCAAACCCTAAACCCTAAACCCCAAACCTCAAACCCCCAAAGGGAAAGTCGAAGGGCACCTGGGGAGCCGTGGCACAAGGGATGGCCTTTGCATCACGGCCAGGGACCTGACACAGGGCGTGTTTAATGTAGGGGCCTGTATATTAGAATAGGGTTTCAGAGGGTTCCTCCAAAGGGGTTACTATAAGGGGTACTATAAGGATTCTATATTAGGGGCCTTGATAATTAAAATAGGGTTTTGGGGCTCATTATACTATAATTATAACAAGGAACCCCAAAAATAGTGTAGGTAATTATTAAGGCCCTAAAATTAGTTGAGGGAGACATGTGGGGCTGAGGCTCGAGGATCAGGGCGTACAACCTAAGCGCCCCTAGACACCGGATTAAAGTTCTATGTTCAATAATCCCTTGGAGAATCATCAGAATAAGAATAGAAAGATGATGCCTAAGAGCACTTGAAATAAAGCCTGTGAGCACCGCCGCAGCTTTGTGTGAAGTTTTGCAACTCGTGCTCGACAAGTCAGACGAGGTTTCGGGGGAATCTGAAGATTCCCGGATCAGGGTTTCGGGCTCTAAAGTGGGAAAAGGGATCGTGTTAGGCTGTGTAGGGGTTTTGTACGAGTACGACCTTATACAACTTCACCATATCTTAGCAATGATTCTGTGGACCCTAATTATAAAGACTAAACCGGGTCTGCCTTCGTCTATCTAACGCCTGTGAGGCCCCCAGGGATCTTCAAAAGTCGACTCGTCAATCCGGCGTTTCGGGTTTCGACGCTCACACTCGCACGAAGGCAGGCAAGGCTCCACGCAATCCACCGTATCTCATCTACCGATGTCGGCTCACACTCCAGGGATACAGCAAAGAAAGATCAAGAACCAAATAGATACGAAGATAGCAAGCAAAGACATGCTGGTCCCTAGGTGTTCGCCATCTGTTTCAAAAGTGCTATAGTGCATCCACCAGGACTAGACGCAGGTCTCAACATGTTAGCCGACCAGCATCAAATTAGGCTTGCATCATCTCACACAACTCCAGACTCAAGTTCGTGCTCGTTTCGGGTTTAGGGGTCTGAGTGTTCGGGTTTCAGGTGTAGGTTACGAGCTCCTGTGCATAAGATGGTTTGAGGTACAATGCTTTACCAAGATGTAGTGGGCCTCCCCTAAACCCTAAACCGTTATATATACATATATATATATGTATATATATATTTTTATATACTGGGTCAGTGTGCAAGTTTCGTCCCGCGAACCTCGTCTCTCCCACTGTGGGAACGCCCTCCTTGCAAGCTTTTCGAATTGCCCTCTAAAACCCAAACCTGAACTGTTTGGGGAATGTGTTTGGGATGCATTATCTGCGCACATCTCAAGTGCAAGTGCGCAAACCTGATCTCCCAATTGCTGAAAAATACATGGGACATACAGAAATATGGAGGGATTTAACATCGACACCCAAAGTAGTAGTATCCTCATTACCTGAAACCTGAACAAAGTACCCTGAAATTTGAGATGCCCCCGATGGAGGTGTTTTATGCTCGGCACCACAGCAATCTCTGCAGACCGTCGTCCTCCACCGAAAGAATGTTCTCGCCCACCTCACCAGCTATTTGCTGCACTGGCGACCCGCCTAGTCAATCCTCGTGCCTAGGCTGCCTGACACACCTTGAAACGTGAGCTTCCAAACAAAGCGAATTAAACGTTGCACCCACTCGCCCGCGAATCTTACTACTGTTTTGTAGCCTCCGCTGAAGGCATCCTACAGCAGACCAATCGGAAATATTGTCGACTGCCATGTCAGCTGAGGGGCATGAGGATCGATCATGTCCGGCTGCTCAACTGTGGCAGGACTGGGGTCTTGCTCGAGAGTTCGACTTACTTTAGCATTGTCAGCATAGTACGGATCCAGGTAGAAAATCGCATCCTTAAAAAACAAACACACGAAAAGGCTTAGGAACTGTTGTAGGTCTAGTTTGAAGTGTAGGCAACTCGGGACAGGATTTTCTCGTGTTCAAACGAATGCGCAACTGACCGGACATTCTTCAGTTTGAATATGACTTTGCTTTTTCCGATTCCCAGTTTTGGAACGATTCCCGGCGACGTCGAAACTTAGAACAATGCCGCTGGGGTGGGTGGGGGGGGGGGGGNGGGGGGGGGGGGGGGGGGGGGGGAATGGTTGCTTTCTTTGCACTGCTGCTGCTGCTTCGCACCGTTGTCACCTCTGCCATGTCATGTACCTAAACCCGAGTCCCTAATCATCCCTATGCTGGTCCCTAAGCCTATGACCTACACTCTACGTCCTACCAGAACCCCTCAACCGTAATTCCCTAATTCCCCAACTCTGACAACTCCTCCGCTATGTTTAACCCCAACAAATACATTAACGAGCCCGCAGTTCAAAAGGTCAGAGATCGAATAACTAAAGTACACACAATCGGCCATCTAAGGCAGCACGGAACCCTCATCCTTAAATTATTAAACTTCAGAAAGCCAAACGTTCTACCCTATAGAAACCTTTGTCCAAAACACTAAAGCCCCAAACCCTATTGAAGCCCTGACATGAACCCACGAAAGCTCTCAAAACACACGGTGTAGAGAAAATCCCAGGGACCAAAGCATTTCTTCAGGGGACATGGCAGGTAGTGATATAAGTACATCAACTTGGGTATCAGTAGACACATTGTACATAACTACAGCTAGCTACCGTACTAACCCTACACACGACGCCCCTTTACCCTAACGAGCCAAGTCCCTTGAACCTTCAAGTGCCCCTCCCAAACACCCCACCAAAAAGCAAATAGAAAAATAAACTCCTAAAGGCACCCTTAAAGTTATACTAAAGGCACCCTTCAAGCAACCCACACCTCTAAACCCTTATAGAACTCCTGAAAGACCCTTTAAAAGGAATTCCCCCAGAATTTCCGTAGCAACCTCCTGGCTCGCTTTCCCGGGCCAGTGGAGCCTCCCAGAGCGGCTGGCCCCACGACCCCGTAGCTACCCTCAAAGTCTACGTAGGGTTTTTTTTGTGTAGGGATTAGGGGTTGGGGTTTAGGGGTTGGGGTTTAGGGATGATAGGGTTTAGTGTCTAGGGTTTGAGGTTTAGGGTCTAGGGTTTAGGGTTTTGTTTAAAGTGTACTGGTACTACTTTCTGCGAAGCGGCGGGTTTAAGGTTCAGGGTCTTGTTTTTAGGGTCAAGGGTTCAGGACTTCCATTTTGGGGTTTTGGTAGTGACGGATGGATATTAAAAGAATTTTCTAAGGTTTTGTAGGGAGGTTCCGGGATCACTCTCCCCAACCGCAACAGGACATCAGTGCCAACCCACTAGTAGCCCAACAGATGCTGGAAATGTTGTACACACCTGCCACACCGGACGACAGCCATGACTCATGACTTTGTCGGAGGCAAGTTGTGACGAACCTGCTTCATGCAGCCGGCCCCATATCTGTACCTCTTGCGTGTTTATAGCGACGGTATTCAATGCCGAATCGAAAAAAAAAGGGCTGCGATTCTTCGGTACGGCTCTTCGGGGCTGCAGAGGCTCTTTCAGGAAATCATGTTCTCGAAAACAACACGGCCAAGGGAATTCGCTGGCACGGTGGCCCATGCAGCAAGACATGCCAGGCTGCGCGAAGCCTGTTTCTGATGTGGCTGCACAATGGACTGGCTAGATGGTTGCGTTTTGGTGAAGCGCTTGTTGTGTTGCTTGACGGAGCAGTCTTTTGTTGCTGCAGGCGACAGCTTTTAGCACAACTTCAGCCTGCACACTGGTCAATTGGCGTCCCTCTTGGGACGCCAGTGGCGCAGCCCGCTCCGGTCATCCCTGAATACATACTGTCGGCCGACAACTCTTGAATTGGGCGTCGCAAAAAATGAGGGGCCGTATTATGGCACGCGAAACAAACAGGACTCCTGGCATGAGTCGTTCCAGAAAATAGGGAACAGTAATGATAAGCCAGGGCCCTTAAAAATCAGGTACTAAACCCTAAATCCTAAACCCTTTTTGCATCCAGGCCTCTTGAAATCCTAAGCCCTAAACTCCAAAGCCCTTTTTTTACACCCGGACTATGCATATCCCTAAACAGCAAACCCCATTTCTTAGACCCTCATGAGGCCTGTTTCAGTTCGTCCTCGGTTCCGGCTTGGCCTGGAGGAGCCTCGAGGTCCTCCTGAGCGAAGGCTTTTTTCATAAAAAATTTATTAACATAATAAAAATAAGAATAAGGATAACAATAAGAATAAGAATAAGAATAGGAATAGTATAATGTGGCATATGGTACAACATAATGTAGTAGAGCATGATACTGGCTCTTACAGGCAGGCAGATTGAATGCGGTTGGGGGTTGAGGGTTGAGGGCATAACCCTAAACCCTAGTGATGGTTTGGCGTTAGGTAGTGTAGCAGTAGTAGTAGTATCCTTAACCGTTTGCGCCGAACCAGAACAACAGGGATTAGATCAACAGGGCTTATATGTAAAGGGCCCAAAACCTTATTTATGTTCGTATTTGGCAAACTTTGTCT
>BGNK01007914.1:1052-11633 GCA_003297005.1 Symbiodinium sp. clade A Y106 | reverse complement strand
CGACTGCAGCCAGCATTCGACGAAGATGCCGCCATGCGATTGCATCTGCTGATAGCTGTATCAGATATACACTTGCAAATTCGAATGCACTCGCACTAGAAAAAAACGGACCTGCAAGTCTGCAGTGCATTCTTCTGACAACATGCTTCCTGCAGCAACATGGGCATGTTGAATCCTAGGCTTCGATCGATCCTGGGTCGAGCCATGCATGCCGGCCATGCATGCACGCTCTCGCTCCAACAATGCATGCATCGATTGCAAAAAAACGTTAACAAGCATGCAAGTACTGATCCTGATCATCTACATAGACCTTTATACATCCAAGCATACAGACACATAAACAAACATATCGACATAAAAAAATCAGCCACAAAATCCATCCTGATCGTGTATATAGCATAAAATCAAAATCCATAAAACACAGACAGAAGCATATAGATGCATTCCTCGTGTTTACATGATATATCTGCATCGATCGACGAATCTATAGGTTATTAAGCATTAATTTATAAACGCTAAACGTGCTTAAATAAACATGATTAATTAGTGGCCATGATTAAATTGCATGATGTATTTTTTAATCAATATTGCTTACTTAAGCATGTACATGCTTATTTAAACACATGTTCATGCTTTATTTAAACACTATAATGCTTAAATACCATTATTCTGGCTTAATTAGATTAAACGTGTGCATTTAAGCATCTTTAAATGGTATTGCATGCATGAATTAAGCATTGTTCTCTTAAAATAGCATCATTGGATGTTCTGGGAATACAAAACGTTTTCTTCACACACAACAAGGAGAAAGCCACACGAAATCGCTTCAGGGGGGTTGAAAGCGATGAAAACAAATTAAATACAAGTGAAACGCCAAGAAGGAGAAAGCACGCAACAGACAACAAGAATAAAAACGTCTAAAAAGAAACAAACCAAGGAGAAAGCCACACGAAACGCTCCAGGGGACTCAAAAGCGATGAAAACAAAATTAAATTTTTGAGTAAAACGCCTTGCTCTCCACACACAAGGAGGAGAAAGCTTCAAGGGACTTTAAGCGATAAAAAATGAGAATATTGCAACAGTCAAAACTAAAAATAACAAAATACGCACTATTTTATGATTTTCCAACATGGAAAATGGAAGGTTTTCATTGCAAGCTGATCAACAACGAAACAGTTCCAGGCTTTCCCCAGGTTCCAACCCAGGTTCTGATCAGAACTCGGTTTAGAACCCAGGTTCGGAACCAGGTAAACTAGGTTCAAACCCAGGTTCGGAACCCAGGTTTCAACCAGGTTCGAAACCCATGTTTAATCCCAGGTTTGAACCTAGGTTCCAATCCGACCCAGGTTCAACCCAGGTTCAAACCCAGGGTAAACCTGACTCAACCCAGGTGGACCCAGGTTCAATCCGTTCAAACAACTTCAGGTCCAAAAGTTGTTCTCCCAAAACGATTTCAAAACGAGGTGGCACAAATGATACATCATCAACGTCATAATGTAAAAATTCAATCCATGAATGTAACAAGTTGTGCATTCACTCACTCCCAGCGCACTTGGATTTTTTCATGCAGGGGCGGGGGGAGATTCGCGGTGTATGAGCAATGCCCACAACAGACCGATGTTAACGGATTGATTCCAACATCAACGGCCTTGGCGCACCTCACCCCCTCTTTGGGACCGGTAAATTAAAAAAATCCATGAATGTATTCTAACAAGTTGTGCATTCACTCGCAGCGCAGGCTCGGATTTTTTTTCATGCACAGGCGGGGGAGATTTGTTGACGGATTAATTCCAACATCAACGGCCTTGGGCCCTTACCCCACATCCTTGCTGCGCTTGTTAGTCAGCAGAGCTTTAAGCGTTGAGTCAAACGCTTGACAGGAGTTTGTCTGAGCAAGAGTCATCGCTTCCTCAGGTTTGCTCCGGATGGACCATCCGATGTTTTCGAATGGGAGGGCTCTCTCTTATATCCATGTTTCAAAACTGCGCTACGTTGTGATGTAGTCTCTGGCTGTTTCGTTCGTGGGGCAAGTCCTTCTCCCCGGTTTCGGCCGGAACTCGCTCCAGAACGCGGCCNCTCTCTCTTATATCCATGTTTCAAAACTGCGCTACGTTGTGATGTAGTCTCTGGCTGTTTCGTTCGTGGGGCAAGTCCTTCTCCCCGGTTTCGGCCGGAACTCGCTCCAGAACGCGGCCTGGGAGGCCCAGGGCTGGCTTTCAGAACGTCCGAAAGTGCCCGCAAAGTCCATGCAAAATCTTTTCGGCTACTTTGCGGCACTGGGCGGGTGGTCGTCTTAAAGCTAGAAGTCCGGCTCGGCCTGAAATGGCGGCTTTGGCCCTCCTATTCTACATTCGGCGAGATGTTTAGGCCGAAGTGTTCCATGAGTGCAATGTCACGAAAAGGTTTGATGACGACAAGACACAGTGGCCGAGGAACCCTCGCATAGCCTTTTTTACTTTAGCATGACTACACGGCAAGATTTGGGCAACGGGGATTTCCGGATGTGCATCTGCATGCACCATACTCTTCGCTCAGGAATCAATTTGGAACCATCACACAGCTTTCCTAGTGTTAGAGGCCCATCATCTTACCAAGCAGCCGCATGCATCGCAATCCAAATCTGAAGCAAACAGCATTCTTAATATTCCGAGCGCCGTACATAAGCCGAAACAGTAAGCTGAAGGCCTGTTGACTGACAGTTTGCTCACTTATGCACACACACCCAAAACACCCAGAAGCAACGATTGACCAAAGCACCTCAGCCAGTTGCTCTGCACCAAGCACGGGTCAGAATCTCCAAGTGGCCTCCTTTCGAAAACAGTCAGCTGCCCTCTCTGTGACGCCCCAACCTCTTGCTCGGCAACATCATTGTCCGAAACCTGCAAGCATGAGCCAGCAAGCACGCACGTGTGCGAACCATGATCCCGACATGCAGCGCATACTTGTGATTCAAGACATGACGACACCAGTTGCAACCGAAGCCTTGAACACACTTGCAGTCATTCAAGGCAAGCTCGGATGCGGTTGGGCCACCTGTCAACATCGAATTTGACAACAAAACGTCACTCTCAATCATTGCTCAACGTCATGTCGTCAACTCTGGTCTCCGTGCGGGCGTTCATTTTGCTCCTCACTCGGCGCTGTCAGGGCCTGGTACTCCAGCAGCAAGACCTGAGAGATGGCGCNTCTCAATCATTGCTCAACGTCATGTCGTCAACTCTGGTCTCCGTGCGGGCGTTCATTTTGCTCCTCACTCGGCGCTGTCAGGGCCTGGTACTCCAGCAGCAAGACCTGAGAGATGGCGCCGGAAGGGTGGGATGAGGGCCACCAAGTCGTCTTGCTGCAACGAGTGTAGGTCATCGATGACGCCTGTCGGGAAATTGGAGCCACGCACCGCCAAAAAGTCCATGTTCAATGTCTTCACAGTTTCTGCTGCTTTGCGCAGCTTCTCCGCCTGCTCTCCAACATCCTTTTGTTTGAGCAGAGTGTTGGACTTGACTTGGACGGCGGCGACTAAACTCCCACTCTCCCGGCGGAAGATGACAAAGTCAAGGGCCATGCAGTTGGCAGGAGCCATGATGAAAAGGAAAGGCGCGCTGCCGCAGTGATCAGTGCCCAGCTTTCCAGCTTTCTGCAGAAAAAGCTGGACTTTTTTTTTGCCTCGTCCTTGTCTGCTGTTGCAAGGTCGGGATCCTGTGCCAGCGAGTCGTTAAAGCCTATATCCAGGAATCTTTGACAGCCTGTTTTGAGAGCTTGTGGAAGCTTGTCGTGCCTAACACCAACGGCCCCTGTGACCTCCGTAAAGTACGCTGCAGCTTGCTTCACGGGTGTAAAGTTGCCGCTTTCAATCGCTTCGCGCTTGGCCCGATACGCTTCGCCCATCCTGTGCCAAAGCTTTTGCGACCTAGGAAAGGACTGTGACAGGTGGAACGAGGTCTCGAACCAGCAGGCTGCATGCCAGGCTGCGACTGTTGGCATAAAAAGCGTATGTTGTTCTGAGGTTTGCCTCGCCTCCACCAGCACGCTTCCCTCGTAGATGCCCTCTTGCAGCGACGTAATGCTGGTGACTCTAGCCAGCTGCCGGAAGGGGCAGTCCACTGAGTCCCATCGACTTGAGTACTGCCTCCAGCTCTTCTTCCTTGAATCTGGGCGAGAGGTTCGTCCCCATCTCTCCAATCTTTGCAATGGAGCCAGTGACAGAACCCCTTGACAGGCCACCTGAGGATTGCAGGTGCGCTGTCAAATACTCGACGGCACGGGCATAGCTCGCAGTGGCTCCCCAAGCAAGGGAGATGCGGTAGGCCAAGATCGCCTTCTTGGTCTTGTTGCCGTCCAAGACTGTGAGCACTGACTGAAATCGATCGAACGTGTCAGTTCCTAGCACAATCGAGATTAGAAATTCTACTCTCCGATAGCTCTTATTGAACATGTCCACAGCTCTCTTATAGTTGCTGAGCGCTGACATCGCCACGTAGACCTGCCCGGCCCAAGCATCCATCAGTTGGCAAAGTCGATTTCGTACGAGGCCCTCGACGTCTGACCTGCCCACCTCGTCGGCAAGGATCACGAGGGGCCGAGCACCATACCAGTGACGCAGGATCTCTACGGCAAAATCGAGGTTGACAATGCTGGCCAGCATGTTGTTGGATGAAGCATCGGCTTGGACGGCATTCAAGAAGCCCATCCAAGAAGTGCAGTGCAATCCAGCCCTGGTCATGTGATGGGCGGCGCCGTACAGAACTCGCAGCGCCAAGTCCACGTCGTTTTTGTTCGTAAAGGATCCATGGGTCAATTTGTTGCTCATGGCAGAATTGTAAGTGAAGGCAGAAACTATAGGCTTCTTCTCCTTACCCTTCAAATCCGGAAGGAACTGGATCTTCTCCCCTAACTCGACCAAGAGCCCCGGACATGCAGGAGTGCTACAAGCCAAAGGCAACATGCCCACGCAGAAGCCCCCCGGCCTGCACTCGTCTTGCCGGAACCCCACTGCTCTTCAAGGTCCGCGCGCTAAAGGAACAGGGCCTAGTGAGTAGTGCATAACATCTGNCCTGCACTCGTCTTGCCGGAACCCCACTGCTCTTCAAGGTCCGCGCGCTAAAGGAACAGGGCCTAGTGAGTAGTGCATAACATCTGGATACAAGCCGGTACAAGTGAAAGCAACACTGACATACAACAATCTGCGCAATCACGCATGAAGTTTACAGCTGGACTGGGAGGTGGGAAGAAACACCGAGCACCTGACGTAGAAACGCGTCGGAATGTCACTGCGGTCAATGAGACCNCTGACATACAACAATCTGCGCAATCACGCATGAAGTTTACAGCTGGACTGGGAGGTGGGAAGAAACACCGAGCACCTGACGTAGAAACGCGTCGGAATGTCACTGCGGTCAATGAGACCTGGCATCGAATGCAGATTTAGTGCATCAGGCACAGGGCACATGGCAAATTGCCGCTTAGGTCAGCGTATTGCTGCATGCCTCAACCACACGTTAAGCGTTCTGTTATCNTCAATGAGACCTGGCATCGAATGCAGATTTAGTGCATCAGGCACAGGGCACATGGCAAATTGCCGCTTAGGTCAGCGTATTGCTGCATGCCTCAACCACACGTTAAGCGTTCTGTTATCCTGCAAGGAATTACGGAACAAGTGACATATGTAGACATGAGACACAACAAACCCAAGCATCTTTTTGTCACAGAAGGCGCAGCACATCCAGTTGCGCGAGTATGCTTTTGCAACTCATGAGACTGTATCTGTATTCGCCTTGGCGTTTTGCCCACGAAGTACCTGCCTTAAACGTCTGAGCACCTTCAGTCTCGGGACATATTTGGAGAAGCACGTTTGGCATGTCCGGGAGGGTATCTCGGGCTTCATTTTTCTTCGGCTTTCTAGCCTTGTCTTGGCATGTGTCGTTCAGGTCCTTTGCAGTTTTCTTGACTCCATACCGACACTGGGCTGCAATGTACTCACATGTACCACACTTCACCCGCTTCACGGGAATCAACAAGTCATGGTGAGCATTCCGAAACGGAACATTGCACATAATAGCATGTCCAGCAGCGTCTGAGACACTGGCTTCACTCTGTGGGTNCCCGCTTCACGGGAATCAACAAGTCATGGTGAGCATTCCGAAACGGAACATTGCACATAATAGCATGTCCAGCAGCGTCTGAGACACTGGCTTCACTCTGTGGGTACGATACCCCATCCCTCCAGCAAACCTCAAATGGTTCCAACACCATTTTCAAATGTGCGTTGTCTGTCGGATAGATCTCCAGGAAGGGAGCCCAGGTGTTGTTGGCGGTACACTTGCGTTGCATGCAATAAAGGCGGAACCGTGCCGCTAGGGAATGTGCAACCAGCTCTTCCCACGGCTTTCCCCTGGCAAGGCTCCCCTGGCTGTTTTGCGATACCAACTGCAAGGAATCTGGCAGGAGACGATCCAGACAGATGTTCAAGGCCTTCAACGCATCCTCAAGCTGCTGGCGGACCGCTTTGTCAGANTACCAACTGCAAGGAATCTGGCAGGAGACGATCCAGACAGATGTTCAAGGCCTTCAACGCATCCTCAAGCTGCTGGCGGACCGCTTTGTCAGAACACCACCAAACCCGTGGAACCAGTACTGAGTTGTTAGCTGGAAATGCCGCTCCTGCACTGAAAATCTCCGACCATGCTTTAGATGTTCCAGGCACAGTACTATAACGACCTGTATCTGCTGTCGGCCACCGAACGGCCGAGCAAAGAACCAGTGATGAAGCAATGTCTGGGTCAGAAAGAAAAGGTCCGGCAGACCCATACGACTCCTCGAGGCACCGCGACATTTCATTCAGCGCAGTTTGTGCGGTTGACCTCAAGACTCCGCTCGTCTCGGAAGCATACCGCAACAGTCGAGGAACTCCACCCGAGAACAACACAATTTGGTTGNTCAAGACTCCGCTCGTCTCGGAAGCATACCGCAACAGTCGAGGAACTCCACCCGAGAACAACACAATTTGGTTGAGCACATTCTCCTCATACTGCGTCCCGTTCCAGTCTTTCATGGCCCGGTCGGCAGCGTCTCGAGACAGTGGTGCAAGCGCTGCTAAGCTACAGACGACAAGCTTTGTGTACTCGGAGTCCGGGCGATCTTTTATCAGGTTCAGTGTGCCTGTACAGAAGCAGGCCANCGACAAGCTTTGTGTACTCGGAGTCCGGGCGATCTTTTATCAGGTTCAGTGTGCCTGTACAGAAGCAGGCCATCTGCTGGGGAAGCCTTGAAAAAATGTCCGTAAGCGTTGACTTTTTTCCTCCCGTGCTGCTCCGTCCCTTGCTTTGGCTCGCAAGGAGTTCTGCCTGATCCAAGAAAAAAAGACGAGGGCAGTCTTTTGGCGCCGCTAATGTTTGTTCGGTAATTGACAGCCACTGTTCGAGCACATCGCGTCTGCTCTTACAACNGCTCGCAAGGAGTTCTGCCTGATCCAAGAAAAAAAGACGAGGGCAGTCTTTTGGCGCCGCTAATGTTTGTTCGGTAATTGACAGCCACTGTTCGAGCACATCGCGTCTGCTCTTACAACAGGACGCAATCCACGACAGAACACTGTCACCTGATGGGGTTGGAGTCGAGCGGCTCCTCTGCTCCAGAAGCTGCAACACAGCACCAAAGTCCCTGCGCTCAAAAAGGACGTTTTGCCCCGGCGCAACTTCCACAGTGTAGTCGTGGAAGATCTGCAGAAGATGCCAAATGATGATGGCCGACACCAGCGTGTCAGCATCCGNCGTTTTGCCCCGGCGCAACTTCCACAGTGTAGTCGTGGAAGATCTGCAGAAGATGCCAAATGATGATGGCCGACACCAGCGTGTCAGCATCCGTGCTCAAGTGTTGCTCTAGCTCAAGTGCATCGAACACCAGCAGCCGTCCACATCTGCGGCTGTCAGCATACTGCTTGCTTTGCGCGAGGTGTCGAACTAGCGATGTCTTGCCCGTGCCCCTAGGGCTCCAAAGAGCAACGAGCCNCTGTCAGCATACTGCTTGCTTTGCGCGAGGTGTCGAACTAGCGATGTCTTGCCCGTGCCCCTAGGGCTCCAAAGAGCAACGAGCCTAGGCTTATACAACCCTTTTGTCTCGGTCGTCTTTTTCATCTCAGCCAAAACCTGGTCCACAACTGTCTCCCTCTCCAAGAACGAACGATCTTCTTTGTTGTTGATGCGTCCATCCAAGAAGCGTTCGTCAAGATTGGGAAGCTCGCCGGCAAANGTCCACAACTGTCTCCCTCTCCAAGAACGAACGATCTTCTTTGTTGTTGATGCGTCCATCCAAGAAGCGTTCGTCAAGATTGGGAAGCTCGCCGGCAAAGTCCTTCAGAAGAGTAGATCTTGCCTGCACACAAACACCAAAAACAAACGCAGCCTGAGAGCAACGACCGCACGAAAGCTACAAACCAAAGGCAACATGCCCACGCAGAAGTCCCGGGCCTGCACTCGTCTTGCCGGAACCCCACTGCTCTTCAAGGTGCGCGTGCTAAAGGCAAGCACTAAGAACGCAGGGTTGACTCCCTTGACTCCCCCCTCACCGACACAGTAACCTGAAAGTCGAGCCTCAAACAAAAACAACCGCAACTTGGAGAGCGAGCACAAAGCGAGCGCAAAACAGGCTGACACCCCCCCCAATCTCGAGCCTAGGATTGACACCCCGTTCTGAAGCATCGGCACAACAGGAAGAGCATCCAGATTTGATTGAACCTACAGCAGCCAAAGAGCCCTCTGCTCCGAAACGGGGAGGGGGAGGGGTTCACGACGTTCGGTTGTATCACTTCGCGCAAACGCTGGCCCTTCACAACAGATCAAAGAGAAGCATTGGCACCTAGTGCAAAAGCCGAGCATCGACACAAGCACGCATGAAGCTTCACCTGGTGCCCTGTGACCTGCTGCCCTGCAAAACGCTGGCGTCTCGGGCCCTGCGCGACCCCGACAAATCAAGAAAGACAACAACACCGACGGTGACAGCAGGGTGGCNCAGTAACCTGAACCTCATACGCAAGAACAACTGCAGCCTGAGAGCAACGCAGACCCTCACCTCTAGCCTCACTGCCAGCACCAACACCCGGTAAAACACGAAGGACAACCAGACTTGAGTGAAACCTGAAGCAGCCAAGACCCTGCTCCGAAAGCCCCTCCCACTCCCCGAAGTGCTGCCAGCCAACACAGTGGAGACAGCTTAACCACAAGGAGATCTTGAGAGGAGAGCATGACCCCAAAAAGCAACAACGATGGACCGCACGAAAACGCACGACGACCAAGAGCCCCGGACATGCAGGACTGCTGCAAACTCAAGGCAANNNNCCCCGGCCGGCACTCGTCTTGCCGGAACCCCACTGCTCTTCAAGGTCCGCGTGCGTGCTAAAGGCAAGCACTAAGAACCCAGGGTTGACTCCCTTGACTCACCCGCTCGGACACAGTAACCTGAAAGTCGAGCCTCGAAACAAAGCAACCGCAACCTGGAGAGCGAGCGCAAAACAGGCTGACCCCCCCACCTCGAGCCTAGGACTGACACCCCGTTCTGAAGCATCGGCAAAACACGAGGCGCAACCAGAAATATATGAACCTAAAGCAGCCAAGAGCCCTCTGCTCCGAAAGCCCCTCCCACTCCCCGAAGTGCTGCCAGCCAACACAGTGGAGACAGCTCAACCACAAGGAGATCTTGAGAGGAGAGCATGACCCCAAAAAGCAACAACGATGGACCGCACGAAAACGCACGACGACCAAGAGCCCCGGACATGCAGGACTGCTGCAAACTCAAGGCAANAAGCTTCACGAGCATCTTGGTCAGGCAAGCTAGTCAGTCGAGCCTCAAGCAAAAGCAACCGCAACGTGGCGAGCGCAAAGCGAGCGCAAAACAGGCTGACCCCCCCACCTCGAGCCGAGGACTGACACCCCGTTCTGAAGCATCGGCAAAACACGAAGGGCAACCAGATTTGCATGAACCTAAAGCAGCCAAGAGCCCCTCCCGCTCCCCGAAGTACTGCAAGCCAACACAGTGAAGCTTAACGACGAGGGGATGGTTGCTGAGAGCAGAGCCCCAAAAAGCAAACGGTGACCATGCGGGAGTGCTGCAAACCAAAGGCAACAACTGCACACGCAGAAGCGCAGAATCCCCCCCGGCCTGCGCTGGTCCTGCCTGGACGCTTGGCCTGCTCGTACTCCTGCTTGGCGTCGTTGAGTTCCTGCTTGGCGACCTTGCGCTCCTGCTTGGCTTCGTTGAGCTCCTGCTTGATCTCATCGGCCCTTTCGCTGTTGTTGGCTTCAACTTCTTGTATCCAGACCTTCTGTAGGGCGGCAACCGCCTGCTGTGCCGTTTCCCACCCCTTGATGGCCACTTCTTGTACTCGTCGGGCTGCGGCCAAATCCTGCCAGGTGCAGGCCTGCTTTCCCGTGATTTTCCTGCCGTGTTTGCCGAACATGTCTGCTTTCGGGATTTGGCCGGAGCCTCGTTCTCCAGAGCTGTCTTCTGCAGCTGCTCGTCCTGCACCGGGCAAAGGCCACAGTCTGCAATGGGATCTTCAAACAGCAGAAGCGCAAACCAACAGCACGCTCGGAGGCC
>BGNK01007912.1:340-14397 GCA_003297005.1 Symbiodinium sp. clade A Y106 | reverse complement strand
GCCCTGCCCTGCCCTGCCCTGCCCTGCCCTGTGTAATTTGGTCGCTTATATATTGAACTGCGAAAGGAAGCAGAGAGCAAGAAAGCTCCCCTTGAGGCGCGCGATTAGTGGGTGCGCCCCTATTCCTACAGTAAAAGGCGCACCCACCGCGCGCACACTGTCTACACACCCTAAACCCTGAACCCTAAACCCCTAAACCCTAAAGCCCAGTTATGGCAAGCATCGTGCTTGATCAAGTCATTCTTGATCCTCGGCATCTTGTTGTCCTCGAAAGTCGCCAGAGCCTGCGGTCCAGTCCCTCGCTCGTTTAAAAGGGGTCCACAAGGGATCTTTTATAGTAGAAGCCAGAAAGTTGGAACATGGCTTTTGGAGGATTCGTGCTAGGATCCCTTATAATTTACCTTAAGGGCATGAGGAGAATGATGTTCCAACTTTCTGGCTTCTACTATAGTAATTACCTACACCCATGTGGGGGGGGGGGGTTCCTGATTATAATTATGGTATAATGGGCCCCAAAACCCTATTCTAACTATAAAGGCCCCTACAACACGGCGGCTTAGGGCTTAGGATTTAGGAATTTCGGGGTCCTCTTCCAAAAGGGTGGAAGATTTGTGTTATTGGTTTTGGATTGATCGAGAGCTGAAAGGTTTCAACACCGTGCTTCTTCGGCGGCATATTCTACTTCTATACTACTTCAATGAGTCATAGCCATACCCTGAAACCCAGCCCGAAAACCCAGAAATCTACAGTCGAAATCCTGAAACCCTGAACTCAAAACCATCATGCAACAAAATAGACCGAAAGTTTCTAATCTGCAGTCGAAATCCTGAAACCCTGAACTCAAAGACATCATCCAACAAAATAGATCGACAGTTTCTAATCTGCAGTCGAAATCCTGACACCCTGAACTCAAAACCATCATGCAACAAAATAGACCGAAAGTTTCTAATCTGCAGTCGAAATCCTGAAACCCTGAACTCAAAACCATCATCCAACAAAATAGATCGACAGTTTCTAATCTGCAGTCGAAATCCTGAAACCCTGAACTCAAAAACATCATCCAACAAAATAGATCGAAAGTTTCTAATCTGTAGTCGAAATCCTGACACCCTGAACTCAAAAACATCATCCAACAAAATAGATCGACAGTTTCTAATCTGCAGTCGAAATCCTGAAACCCTGAACTCAAAACCATCATCCAACAAAATAGATCGACAGTTTCTAATCTGCAGTCGAAATCCTGAAACCCTGAACTCAAAACCATCATCCAACAAAATAGATCGACAGTTTCTAATCTGCAGTCGAAATCCTGAAACCCTGAACTCAACAACATCATCCCACAAAATAGATCGAAAGTTTCTAATCTGCAGTCGAAATCCTGAAACCCTGAACTCAAAACCATCATCCAACAAAATAGATCGACAGTTTCTAATCTGCAGTCGAAATCCTGAAACCCTGAACTCAAAACCATCATCCAACAAAATAGATCGACAGTTTCTAATCTGCAGTCGAAATCCTGAAACCCTGAACTCAAAACCATCATCCAACAAAATAGATCGAAAGTTTCTAATCTGCAGTCGAAGTCCTGAAACCCTGAACTCAAAAACATCATCCAACAAAATAGATCGACAGTTTCTAATCTGCAGTCGAAATCCTGAAACCCTGAACTCAAAACCATCATCCAACAAAATAGATCGAAAGTTTCTAATCTGTAGTCGAAATCCTNTCATCCAACAAAATAGATCGACAGTTTCTAATCTGCAGTCGAAATCCTGAAACCCTGAACTCAAAACCATCATCCAACAAAATAGATCGAAAGTTTCTAATCTGTAGTCGAAATCCTGAAACCCTGAACTCAAAACCATCATCCAACAAAATAGATCGACAGTTTCTAATCTGCAGTCGAAATCCTGAAACCCTGAACTCAAAACCATCATCCAACAAAATAGATCGACAGTTTCTAATCTGCAGTCGAAATCCTGAAACCCTGAACTCAAAACCATCATCCAACAAAATAGATCGAAAGTTTCTAATCTGTAGTCGAAATCCTGACACCATGAGTTTAGGGTTTACCTCTGGCCCCAAAAAACCGACCTTTCTAAGGACTTATATATAGAAACCATAATAAGGAACCCTAAAAAGGTAGGTTTTTCCGGCCACAGGTAGGGTTTAGGGGTAAAACCATCAGCCTTCAACCTAAGGGGCCACCTGGCTGCCTAGCTGGGAGTTTCCGAAAATAGGGGCACCCTAACATAGCACCCTAAATGCTAGGATCCTTATTACAGGGACGCCTAAATAAGGTACCCCTAATTTTCGGAAACTCCCAGCTCCACCCTGAACCCGAAACCCGAAGAAGTCGCACGGGATCCACTTGGGGTTTCCGAAAATAGGGGACCCTAATATAGTACCCCTAAATAGTAGGATCCTTACTGTAAGGACCCCAAAATAAGGTACCCCCTATTTTCGGAAACCCCCACTTTGCAATTTCTTGTATGGCGTTGCACGTGACCCTCTGTTGTCGCTCAGCTGGGGGTTGTTGCTGGAGTCAGCAAGTTCGGTGGAAGTCCTCACAGCCACCGATGACGTACTCTTGCACTGAAGAATTCCAGCCTGACCGTCCTCCCACATGTGCTGCCAGTTCCCTCCAACCACAACCTAACCCCTAAACCCTAAACCCTAAACCCTCAACCCTAAACCCTCAACCCTAAACCCTAGACCCTAAACAACCCTTAACCCCAAACCATAAAGCCCTAAACCCTAAACCCTGAACCCCAAACCATAAACCCCTAAACCCTAACCCTAAAGCCTGAACCGCCCTAAACCTTTAACCCCGACTCCCCCTCTGCCTCCAGGGAAAGAAGTGAAGGATCCCCCAGCCTGCGTAGGCTTCCAAGGTTTGGGCTCCTTTACTTTAGGGCTTTCGGTCCACGGATCAGAGTGTAGGGGTTAGGGCTGATGAGGGTTTGGGGAGTTTGGGGTCTGCGGTTAAGGGATTAGGGTTTTGGTTTAGGGTTTAGGATTTCAGGTTTTTCAAGTCTTCTTTACAGGGGTATATAGGGGGGTTTTATAGGAATAAGGTGTTTGCAGCAGGAGGATCTGGCTCGACGCCTTCGGGGCCCTGTGCTATAAGGGATTTTAGGTTTCAGGACTCGGGGGGGGGGGGGGCTCATTTCGCAATGCCTCCTTTAAGGTCCAGCAAAAGTATTCAAGTATGGTGACCCAAGCCCAGGTATACCATTTCGGACGAATTTGTAGTCTCGGGTTTGGGGGTTACATTGCGTTTAACGGCCCTATAAGCTCTACTTCAAGACCTCCGTCAAAAACCCTCATACAACCCTCATCGAGCCCCCGAAATTGGAACCCCCTATACACTTCTCATGTGTGTATATATATATACACATATATACATATATATATATATATGTACCGTAATTACAGCGGCCCTTAAAGAGGGCTCTATTATGGCCCTGCAGGACCCTTTTCTTTCCGAGGCGCTCGACCGAGCTGGCAGCGATGTCGGCGGCCATTGTGTTGCTGGCGTCTCCCTTGGGTGCACCGCCTCGTCAGCTTGGGGTTTAGGGTGTAGGGGAGGAGGGTTGAGGCCTTCTGGGTTTAGGATTGAAGCTTCAGGCTTCAGAAGAGTCGAGGGTTTAGGGTTTAGAGCGCTTGGTTTCGGGTAAGGGTTTCAGTTTGAGACTCCCTTTAAGGCTGCTATAAGGGTTCCCTTGAAAGCTGCTTTTCAGGGCTCCGTTAAGCCCTCCAAACTGAGGTTTCCAAAACAGGGTTACTAAAACGGTTTCGGTAAGGGCATCTTTCCCGTATGTCCCGTCTGTTGCGCTTTCGGGTAAATGCTTTTTAGTTTAGGGGTTGTCAGATGTAAAGAGATACATTATCCTCCTGGCTCCTGCCCTTAAAGTAAAGCATAGGGAATCCCAGCATGAATCATAACCTATGTTCCAACTTTCTAGGTACACTATAATATTATATGTGTTGTAGAAAGTTGTAAAGCGCCTTTATACAACTGAGATTCGGGTTTAGGATGGTAGAATTAGGGTTTCCTACCCAACTACAAACAAAACTTGACATTTTCAAACCACATAAATCTTTCAAGCCAAGCCATAGCCATAGCCCCTTGAAACTGCTGTGCCAAAGGTATCGCAGCCCTAAATCCAAAACCCTGAACCCTAAACCCTACACCATAAACCCTAAAACCCATGAGCGCTTTCACGTTCATAGCTTCTTTTGCGGCCAAGTCCACCTGTGAGTCTTTTTTTGTGCTCGACCTGTGGGGAGACAATCCTCCAACAGATCGTCGGCATAAAATGTTTAGGGGATCCTGACTGATGAGCTCGGCGACATTTCGCTGGGAAATCTCCTTTTTGGTGAAGGAGATTCCCTAAACCCTAAACCCTGATTGCCTTCGGCACTGCAGCGGCGTTTCTCGCCTCCTCGAAGGCATGGAAAAGTTCTTCTCGATGCAATTTTGCACGACCTATACTATTTTGGGCGGGGCTCCTTATTATAATTGTAGAATGATATACACCAAAACCCTATTCAATTTTTAGAGGCCCCTATATTAACTGACAGTCCAGCTCTGCTTGGGAGCATCCTGACAGCTCCACAGATGCTGCTTTCGAAAGAGATCTACTTTCGGGGCCTTAAATAATTAGAATAGGGTTCCTTTAAGGGGTCTATAGGGGACTGATAGTAGGGTTCTTTATTAGCGGCCTTAATAATTAGAATAGGGTTTTGGGGCCCATTATGCTATAATTATAATCAGGAACACACAAAGTAGCACAGGTCATTATTAAGGCCCCTATATTAAGAATAACATCACTGCCCAGTCTTCAACTTGTTTCTTGTTGCATCAACACCTGCCTCCAAGCATTGGACCAGCTGCTGTCGAAACTCGGCATGTCCGTGCTGGTTCCGGGTTCCGACAAAAGTAATGCACAGGCGCAAAACACAATCTCGCCTGCGGTCTAATGCAAGCTGGAATGCACATCCTGTACATCCTTGAACGAGCCGCTAACTTCTAAAGCCTAACAATCCAATACCGAAGTTTTTATGAAACTCGAAAAAACCCGGCCTGAAACAATAATTCATTCGTTGGCACAATTAGGAACAGTATCCCCCCGTATAGTCCCTATAGAAGTAGACTCTAACATGCCCCAAAACCCTGTTCAACTCAATCAGGCCCCTATATTTCCCCCTATGAGACTCCTTCACTGGGTCTTTTAAGTAACGGAGAAAAAAGTATAAGCTTTTATTTCATACTGGTTCCATTCAGAAAAAAGAATTAAAGTATGGTACTCCAAAGCCCAGTTCAAAAGCCATGCAACCCTGTTTAACAAACTCGGGCAGAGGACGCAAAGCACTAAACCCAAAACCGAAGCCCTAAACCTAGAGACCCGAATTCTAAAGCTCTAGACCCTGTGCCCGAGGCCCTCAACCCTACTATAGGGGCCTTAATAATTGGAATAAGCTTTGGGGTATACTATACTAAATTTTTAATAAGGAGCCCCCAAAATAGTATAGCCTATATCAGCACCCTAAAACCTACACCGTAAACCCTCAACATGTTTTTGCAGAAAGCCCAGAAAAAGCGTGTAAGTCTCAGGGCTTACGGTTTAATTATAGCGTCTGGGGCTTGGGCTGGAGGGTTTCGGGTTTAGGCATCTGCACCCGTCCACCCTAGAGCCCAAAACTCTATGCTTGAACTTGCCATAAGCCCTGAACTGCCTGCAGCGGGTGGGGCGACGGTCGGCACAGCACCCGTTTGCTGCGGTGCGCAGAGCTTCCTTTGAAAGAGCCTGTGGACCGGGAGTGTAGGGCTTTAGGGGTTCAGCGGTTTTGGAGTTTCGAGCTTTAGGGCTTTAGGGTATTAGGGTTTAGGGCTATTTAGGATTGAAGGTTCAAGAGGGCCTTCGGGGACGGTGGACAGGCAACCAAAACCTTGATGGGCTTTGTGTCGAGATGCATAGAATGCTATCAGAGTATCTACGGGTTGCGGTAAAGGTTTAAAAGCAACAGGAATGTATTGATGCTGGCGACATCACAGCCACAATGTTCTCACGCATAGGAGAGACTACAATGACAAATGCAATCCGAGTGTGACGAAATTAGCAGTTTTGCAGTCGTATTTGCCAAAGGAAGAAGGAAAGACTAGCAAGTACATACGTTCGATTCGCACTGAAGCGAGCAGCGAGCACTACCACAAAGAAACTCCACTCAAATCCACGGATCCATCCCAATAGCCCGGCCTGTACACGGAGCGAAACAGCGAGGTCGCTTGACGCATCTCGCGTAGGTTGTCTGGGGTGGGGATCGTCAAACGGTTGTGGTCCTCACCGGCAGAGGGTTAGGGTCTCGGGCTTAGGATGCTATTTAGCCTGGGAGAGTGGTTTTGGTTGTTGGGCCTCATTAGATCTGAGATCTAGGGGTTCTCCTTTAGGGTAGCCGCAGGGAAGCAGGAGAAGGAACGGATGCAAGTGGGCTGGCCTTTTAAAGCCTTTTCGGACTGTATGCCGTGGAGCACAGGAGGTGTAAGCAGCCAGGAGGTTGGTGTTGATTCGGCGCGTGGAGCATGGCCTTCTTCCTTCACGAAGTCGTTCCACAGCGCCAGCCTGGTGCCAAACAAAAGTCGCTGTGCCAGCCATTTGGTGCCCTCCCAGTCACGATTGTCCAACTTGCGCCGTCTCCACCAAGTTTTGCTCCGATGGAGGAGCTTTTGCTGTCTCCAAGTCGCGTGGCATTTCTTGCCAAAGCCTTTCAGTAGGAAGAACGGGTTAAGGGCTTAGGCTTGGATTTGGGCAAGATCGACTAGAAGGTCCCCCTGGCCACAGCAAATCATCCAAAATACAGGAACCTCGTTGACATCACTCTCGGGTTCCACACTTCAACTTCAATAGGTGTAAACATTCATACATGCATACCTACGTACCTGCATACATACATACCCATAGGCTCCACAGTTGCTCCTTTTTGGCATTACCTTATAGGATTCTAAACATGAACCCCCAAAAGGAACTACTATGGAGCCTCTGGGTACATGCATATCTACCCAAACAGCTAAGGCCTCTTACTCGGCTACTGGTTAAGATAGAAACAAGAAATCTTGAACTACTGGTTGGACTACAATCCTCTAAAAGCCCTAAACCCTAAAAAACCCTAAACCCTAAACCCGAACTCAATCCCGACGTAGAGCCTTGTAGGAATCCCAAAGGGTCCAAAGTACCTATATAGTAGAATGTAGGGTTTCTCTATTAGGAATTACTACTATGATTTAGGGAAGTATCCCGCATAACAGTACCTAGGACCCTTTGGGAATGCTAAAAACCCTAAAACCTAAAAAACCCTTACTAAACCCTATAAACCCTAAAAAACCCTAAACCCTAAACCCTAAAAACCTCAACACCCTAAACCCGAACTCAATCCCGACGTAGAGCTTTGTAGGAATGCCGATGATGGTGTTCAATGTGGGAACTTTGAGGTTCAGCGCTTAAGGCTTCCATTATCTAATCTCGGGGCCTTAATAATTAGACTAGGGTTCCTTTAAAGGGCCCTTTAAAGGGGTCTATAGGGGACTGGTAGTAGGGTTCTATATTAGGGGCCTTGATAGCTAGAATAGAGTTTGGGGGCCCTATATACTCTAAGTATAATAAGGACCCCCCCCCCAAAAAAAAAAATAGTATAGGCAACTATTGAGGCCCCTACAGTGCAGCCTTTGAGGGTTATACACTGCAAGTATGTGGCCAGAACCTACAAGTCTGTAGGGTTGCGCGATACAGGTAGTTCGGAAGCAACCAATGCCAAACCCCACCATAAACCCCAGAACCCTAAACCCTAAACCCCAGAGGGCTTCAGACAGTAACAAGCAGGTTAAAAGTAGCATTGTAGCCAGTCTTTTAGCTTACAAAGGGTATAGGGTTTAGGTCTGGGGGCCCGTGTCTTAGCAGATCCCCAGCAGTTAATTGAAGGGCCTGCTTCCAGCCCTGCGTGCTGAATCAACCCAGTTTGCACTACTATTCAAGCTGATGCGTATCAACATCACCCTCGGCTACTCAACATTCGAGCCTTCACAAGTAGAACAAGCACTGTTGGTGTAGCATACTCTGAAGCTAATTATAAGATAAAACATATTAGAATGCAGCATGATACAATACAACATGTATTATATAATGCAATAAATATATTAGAATAAATGACCAATATAACACCATATACTCTGACAATACAGTAGAATAGAATGCATTATAAAGATAACATAATGTACTATTACATGATAGTAAGATAATACACGGCATTAGACTGTCGTGCTGTAAGCTAACCGAGTATGAATAAGATGATGACATGCAGTATGATAAAGAGTTCTATTTGACCAAATTATACCATGCAATATTCTCTATTTATTAAATAAATAATTAAATAGATAAATATATATATATGTATTATAATATTATATATATATATACACATAGACATAGAGAGAGAGAGAGATGAGGAAACTAAGGGATTACCGTTGCTAATTGTTGTGACAGTTAAGCCAATTGGGGGCTTCATGTGTTCGGCTGCTTCGGTAAGACCGACCTGGCAGAGAAAATACCAAAACCCTTATACCCTAAACCCCACAAAACGCTTAACCTCCAAGAACTGGCAGCCACACGACATGCGAAAACAGAGCAACAACAAGTCTGAACTCTATGTTCTCCGGCTGGAGCAAGGACGGGGGATACAACAACGGCTAGTTTACAAAGGACGAGGATGCATTTGTCTAGCACGATGGATCAAGCCATAATTAAGCACTGCCGGAGCCCGTGCACTAAACCATACGATCCCAAACCTTAAAACCTGAAACCTGTCCAACTTGAAGCCTATACAAAGCTGGAAACCCCTCCCTTCACCCACCCTCCGCCCCCTTCCCCTGCAGAGGTCCAGAAGGAACTCGACGCCAATCGCATGCGCTGCCACGGAGGCGTGAAGTGACAGCCTTAGACAAAACGGTTTAGGGTTTAACAGCCTTAGATACTTGCACAGGGCTTATGGCTTAGAGTTTAGTCTTACGGCTTTAGGGTTTTCGGGTGGTTCGGGCTACAAGGTTTAAGGAGCTAGGCTTTTAGGGCTTACGGCTTAGTCCCTTTAGGCTTTATGGCTTCAGCTTTTAGGTAGCTTTTAGGGTTTGTGGTTGAGGCTGGGGAATGGTTCAGGGTGACAGGTAGGGTGAATCAAGCCTGTAATGCAGCCGGTTTAGGGTTTAGGGTTTAGGGTCTACAGCAAAGCAGTCAGCAAACCCTATAAAACAAAACTTGGAGGTTCATGGGGAGTTATAAGTGGGGTTGTAAGCAAGGTAACTATAGTTATAACCCATATTCGGGGACTTATAGCCCCACTTATAACTACCCATGAACCTTCAAGTACATACCCAATGGAACCCAGAACTCGACTTGAGGCGTCACTGCCTGAGATGGTTCAGTCTCAGAGGTCGGATGCTCTAAGGGACCTCAACCCTAAACCCTGAATAACCTACCATTTTGAGGTTCCTTATTATGGTTTCCTTATATAATATAAGTCCTTAAAGAAGGTAATCCGGGTTAAGGTTAGGATTTGGAGGCTTGTGCTTCACGTGCTTTCTGCTTTCCGCAACAAGAGAAAAAGCGGTCTGCGACAGCGGACCATGGACTTGAATCTCCGCTGGCCGCACCGTATTTTGGCAGGGGCAATCACAGAGACGCCAACATTTCTTAAATCAGGAATATACCTTAAATCATATGAGGAATAGGATATTGGAGTCTCTGGGATCACAGCGAGGAGACCTGGTGCCTCCTCTTCGCGCTGCCCAGATAAATTGTGGGTACCCATAGGCTCCATAGTAGCTCCCTTTCGGGATTACCTTATAGGATTCTAAATATGAACCCCAAACAAGAACTACTATGGAGCCTCTAGGTAATGATGGGCAATGCGAATGCTGCTTCTTCGAGGCCACTTGCAGCATCCTCCGCTTCGGCGAAGTTTAGGGCTTAGGGTTTACCTTATCCCGGATTACCTTCTTTAAGGACTTATATAAGGAAACCATAATAAGGAACCTTCAGGGTTCAGGGTTGAGGTCCCTTAGAGCATCCGACCACTGCGACTGAACCATCTCAGGTAAACGATCCTCCAACACCGGAGGCGCGAGCCAGGAGAAATTCCGACCTGCGACCATGCACTTCTTGCGTTGCGCAGACTGACGCCCTCCCCGCAACCTGACGGCCTCAATACACCCTGAGCCGCCCTACGCCTCTAACCCGACAACCAACCCGAAATCCTCAACTCCGAAGTCCCAAAAACCCTATATCCCCTATGAAACTCTGAAAGAACCCGTTAACCCCTACCTGTGGCCGGAAAAACCTACCTTTTTAGAGTTCCTTATTATGGTTTCTGTATAAATAAGTCCTTCGAGAGGTCGGTTGTTTGGGCCAGAGGTACACGTTAAAAACAAAAGCTGTCCTCGGTCAAACACCCCTAATACACCTGTACACCTTGGTCCGGGAGCCAGATCGCGAACAGCAGGTAGCCCACAGCGGCAATGTTACCTGCGGAACAGAAACTATGCAGTGTGTTGCTTTAGGTCTTTTGGGGGTCTGCAGATAGGGTTTAGAGAATAAGGTTTCAGTTACATTATCTGTGATTTGGCGTGTAGCTGCAGGGATGTAATGGAAATCAGGTGTGTAAGGGTTAAGAGTTTACGGTTTAGGGTTTGGGGCTTGCGGGTTTAGGATTTAGGCCGGGGGATGCTTGAGAAATCTGGCAACAGCCGCAGACCAAAAGTCCAAAACCTGACCCATGGCCTACGTCCCGTTCAGGTTCATATCAATATACTTCTGTCTGCCAGAACGTCTTACAAGACAAACTACACAAATTTCGCTCCATTACCGTACTTCAAAGCCTGGAACCTGAGAGAACCTACCTGTTTTAGGCCGCTTTCGGGACTTATATGAGGAAACCCGAATGAGGAACCCGAAAAAGGCTGGTTGGAGTTGAGCGTTAAGGCTTCAGCAGCTGTCTAGGCTTTAGGGTTTACCGGTGTCCAGGGTGTGGGGGTAGTTTTGGGTTCAGGGTAGTCCGGCATTCTTGGGTTGAGGGTCGCAAGTCATTCGCGGTGTCCTGTTGAGGCAGCCCACATGTGAAACTATGCGAGATCTGAACATGCAGGCTCCGAAGTTATCCCGACCCGCCAACCCTGACCTACACGCCTACGCCCCCCAACCCGGAAACCGCAAGTCAAACCGCAAAAAAACCGGAAGAATGATGTCTAAAGCCTTGAACAGTAGGCACCCTACCCCAAGAGCCAACTACCTTTGTAATGAGATGGGTCATAGATACCTTAGTTGCTGAGTTCATAAGCCCCCAAAAGGTTTAACAGTTCAGTTCTACAGGGGGTTAAGTTATACCATGCCAAGAGGTCGAAAGTGTACCAGCATCCCCCCATCTACCCTCTGTTGTACCCCAAATACGCACTATTAAGGACCAGCAGGGCTGTATTCAAGGGCACTTGGGGGCTTCTTGTTCTGGTAGTCACTCAACTACTAAGATCCTGCTCTGAGCAATAACCCACTATGTAGGCAAGGAATGTCCAGGGCCAAACACCTCAAGGCTACATGTGCCAAATACAGGGGCCTTAACAATTGGAATCAATTTTTCTTGACATTACTACTATGTGCAAAATAACGACCCCGCCCCCCTCCCGAGGTTGGTACTTGTTTAGGCTTCTATATTACTCTGTGGCATGGACGTTGACCATCGTGGACCTAAACGGTGCTCCTTGATAACGGGTAAACACGAAGCCGAATAAGTTGGTACACTGGGCTCCTTACCCAGAGGCTCCATAGTAGTTTCTTTTTGGGTTTCATAAGGTAATCCCGAAAAGGAACTACTATGGAGGCTATGGGTAATGCCTATCCATAAATACCCGAGGCCAAAAAAAGCAAACTTATATCTGAAGACGGGCAAAGGTCTGCCGCTTCAGGCGTGAATTGGTTCAGGTTTGGGGTTAGGGGATAGGGGTTTAGTTGCCCCAGGTAGCATTGCCGGACTTGCGGATTTTGGATTTTGTTCGTGGTTTTGTAGACCTGCACCCATCCGCACGCCGCGTTCCGAAACCTGCCATATTCCCAGACCTTTCAAAATACCCTAATAATGAAGGCATATATCGAAAATTATAGTAGGACTAGCATGCTTTAAGGCATATTCCTGAAATACGGAATTTTGGAAGGTCTGGGCATTCCTCTGGCCAGGGGGCTAAGCAGAAAGATTTCCATGATGAGCTTCGGCTCTTTCACATAGTCCTGCACGAGAACATGTCTGACGGAAAAGGTTCAGTAAGATCCTTAGCAGCAGAACTCCCTGAGATATGAGACCCCTAGTTTTTGAAGACTAACTGACAACAGTCACGCAAACAATCATAGCAACATGACAACAGCCCCTAAACCCTAAAACCCGAAACCCTTAGACCCAAAGACAATACCCCCCGCAAAACAAAAGTTAGCAGGCGTCTCGGTTCGCAAAATCTGGGGGAAAGGAAGACTCATTTGCTATGCAAGCCTGCGCTAAATCCCCTAAGGTTTACGGTTAGGGTGAAGGGTATATAGGGTTTAGGGCCAGGGTTTAGGGTTTAAGGTTTTACAGTAGAAGCCCAAAAGTTGGAAACCTCATAGCCTCAATCCTTAAGAGTAATGTATAGGGAATCCCAGCACTATTTGGCCTTAATCCGGTTTCCAACTTTATAGAGTTTACTGTATTGGTTTTAACCCAATCAGCACTCTAGCCCAAACACAATTTCAATCCAAACCTTAGCCGATTTTCTGCCTAGCCCCAGACCCACCGTAGAGATCTGCTCGCTAAATAGTATACGGATATGCTTCTACTGTAAACAAGCGCTCAACCCTAAACCCTAAACCCTCAACCCCCCAAAGCCCTTCAGCCCTCCTGGAATATGAAGCCCCTGTAATGCATGTACTCATGTCATATTCTACGCATTTGTTTGGCCTTGAGGATACCGGAAAGGAAACACTTCTAGGCCTAGGCATGTCCTGTAAAGGTACGTGGATGCTTCCAGATCTGAACGAACTTCATGACCCGATGATAGCCTGCAGGTTTCACATATCTCCCTCTGCAGTCCATCTATCTACCTATCTATCTCTCTCTCTCGATATATATATATATATATATATGCCTTTCTCCATATATAAGAGAGACAGAGCGAAAGTGAAAAAATCAACAGTACAATCGAGGGTTACCGGGACACCAAGATCAATCACTTTCCCCAGTCACTCTCAAGCAGACATTCCTTTGTGACGTCAAGCCTTGGTCCAGTCTTGAGCCAATGCCATTCGNATCAATCACTTTCCCCAGTCACTCTCAAGCAGACATTCCTTTGTGACGTCAAGCCTTGGTCCAGTCTTGAGCCAATGCCATTCGGCATTGTAGCATTCTCAAATGCATCATGACATTAAAGTGCATCATTGGGCTCGTGTCATTTAACACAGTCCCTTGATCTTGACTTCAGTCGAAGATCATTCAAATAACAAAACGAGCAGAGGTGGTGGCATTCGCGAAGCGATCAAAAGAAACAGNGTCCCTTGATCTTGACTTCAGTCGAAGATCATTCAAATAACAAAACGAGCAGAGGTGGTGGCATTCGCGAAGCGATCAAAAGAAACAGTTACAACAATCAGCAATCAAAGCTGCGAAAGATCATTGGCCTCATTCCGGACTTTTGGCTCGACTCTCGGATGACATTCGAGTCGTAACGAAACGGCATTTGGAGGCCTGTTTGCACTGTACAAGTGATCATTGCAGAAAATCGGCTGATGCTACATTCGACTGAATCCGAGAACTTCATTCTCAGCTAACCACTGAAGAAATCCATTCAACATTTCAGAAAGAATTTCACACTGCAACACAATCGCAGTCACATGGCACTCCTAAATTAAATCGGCTGCTCAGTGCATTCACTTCACAGTGCCCTTCGCATTCTTGCGCAGGACAATCTCAGAGCCGGGCTCGAGGGCATTGGCAGT
>BGNK01007910.1:2942-13704 GCA_003297005.1 Symbiodinium sp. clade A Y106 | reverse complement strand
TAAGGGTTCGTTGTCAAGGTTCCTGTAAGGTTTGTAGAAGAGTTCTTTGAAGAGTTCTTCATATTCACGCTGGGCAGGAGGCGGTTGTCAAATAGAGCGTAAAGGTTCAACCCACATAGGGTTATACCCCAAAGCCCTGAATGCCAGTAAAACCTACACCCTGAAGTCCAAGACCCTGAACCTTCAACTGAATCCTACCGACATGCAGGATCTGCTGGCGCGAGCTTTGCAGTTCTTGGGCCTCGATTTTAGGGGCCCAAAACTGCGCTCATACGCTGTACTTTACGATACTTATACTTCATAAACCTCCCTCTCTTTGCATATACATGCATATGTATACGCATGGGCTTGAGATGGGGAGCCGAGAAGAGAAGGGAAACTAATTGAGAATTGCGGCAGCCGTTGCGCAGCGACAATCCAGGCTTTTGAGTTGAAGCGAGCCCTACTATCATGTGGCGGGTGGTCTGGATGAAACAATGCAGAGTCGAAACATCTGTAAAGATGATGCAGATATGTCGGAGACCCGTCCGCCTGCCTGCTTTTTTGGCTCCTTTTCCTTTCCTCCAATAATCCAAAACAGAAATCCTGAACACAAGGTATCCGAACTCGTGCACGCCGTGGTCGGTCACGCTTTTTGCGGAGCCACCGGACGACGAGACGCTGAAGGCCTGCCGCAGAGCGGTGGAAATGTACCCATGCCTGGCATGCGGATTGTCAAGCAAAGCACTCCGGCCGTTGGCGAATATATGCAGCTGCTAGATTCCATGACATGCTACTCGTTCTAGCCTCCAAACCTCGTTCGTGGAGATCGCGTGCTTTTGATCGTGTAGCAGTCCTACAACCTTCGCCGCAAGCTGTATTGTCACTGCTCCGACACAATTGGAAAGATGGGCAGGTTCTGCTGGCTCGCGAAATGGAGCAGGCCGGACTGCAGTCCCAATCGAACCTCTGGTCTCAACATCGTAGATCCGGACTCCGGGTTATGACACAAGACGGCAGAACGTACGTGTGCGTGTGTGTGTCTAAAACACATGCGTGTATGTGTGTGTGAATACTGGATACCCTTTTCATGTGAAGATGTATGCATGATGAACCGATAGATCGACAGCGAATATATTCCAAGATCATACCTACCTACCTACATATACCCACCTATGTTTCTCGATCAGCGTGCTCTTGCCGCCTGTATTATAAGTTATGTATATTCCTACGTTTCGAGCAGGTCTCTAAGGAGTTGGGCAGATGTTGTGTTTGCCATGCGGGATTCTTCGTCCCCACTGCGATGTGGAGCGGACCCCTCGAACCACGCTGTAGGACACCGGACCGAACATCCTCCGGCACATTTGGATTGTACGAACAAACGTGCCCATGCCAGAAGAGGAGACAACCAGATGGGATGCGCCCGCAGCGCCGATTAAGCAGTTCTGTCGGGAAGGTACTGCGTTCGCACACACGAAAGATTGACAAACAAGCTGCCAGTTGCAGGGTGCTCCGGGGATTTTCACGCGAAAGATCCGGACCCACCTCTCTCTTTTCGGTGTGACCAGCGGCTGCTTGGCTCATTATGCATGCTGTCATTGCAGATATACCGATGACCACAGCTGGTAACTTACGATCCCCGGACTCCTGCAGCAGCTGCAACTGGATCGATCGCAGCCCTCAAGAATCTGGAATGGATCACTACAGACTGCAGAAAAATGCCAACTGTTGTTGGACTTTCTTGCAACATCGGGGCAAACGTCAGTCATCCGAAAGCCCTACCTTGAGAGAGTTGCAGGTTGGGCGAGCCTCAAACGGGATGCCCGCCTGGTCGTGGCAAGGTCGGCTCACATTTTCATGGTATGCTCGAGTTGCAGTACGTTTGTTGACAGTGGGATATCAGGGTTGTAAGAACCGCTGACCGAAAGCGCCGGCAAAGGACTTCGGAGCTCAGGAGCTTGGAAGAGCATGCATCACAGGTTCGTGATCTGGCCAGCCCTGCGCGAGCCATGGCGATCAGCTGTAGAGTTCCAGCCTGGATTCCTGAGTCCGAAAGCAACTGCTCTAATCCTGCACACTCTGTCGACGTCCGGCCACAGGCATGCTCGTTATCTTATGAGCAACGGCAGTAATACTGGTAAGAGCATTTGCTCGCTTTAAGTCCTGGTGTGCAGGTCAACCTTTATGATCGAATGGCCGCGCAAGGAGGGTGAGAAGCATGCAGAGACCCTGAGGTTCAGCACAAGCTGCGAGGACACAAGTGAAGTACAAAGTTCGGCCCTACACGAGGGCAATTCTAGGGAGTGGGAGTGGGCAGTACAGTATGAGCTTTTAAGGGTTACCCATCCAGTTTACAGTGAGAGGTACTATCAGGTGAATGTAGGGGCCTAAAAAATTACCAATACTATTTTGGGGAGTTCCTTATTATAATTATAGTATAATGGGCCCCCAAACCCTGTTCTAATTACCAAGGCCCCTATATTACTTTTGGAAGCCATGACCATGAGATGCCGAATCCAGGGCTTGGCTAATTGCTAACCGCTCACACGACTCGAAGTGAAGATCTCGACAAAAGCAAGCTGCTCATGTGCCTAGCCGTTTGGGCTTTGCGCGCCTTCTTTGTTCAGCTTTTAAAGGCGGGAGGAGTCGGGCAGAAGTTGCGACTCAGGGCTTTTGAACCACATTATCTACTAGTGGCGTACAAGTAGTATCATCTAACATACAGACTCTTTCGGAGTAGTGGGTTGCCTCGAAGTCTCGCTTACCCTCCGCATGCTGGCGGAGTAATTACCACTTCGAATGCTACCCCGTCTTGCTTCGTAGTTCTGTCAGGAGTCTATGGCGAAGAGGGTGCGGGACCGGGTACAGTAAGGCTGTTCCAGCCTGTTCAATCTAGTGGGTCGAACTATCGGCCCGGCGCAGTACATTGTCGTATCGTATGGTATAGTCATACATAGTCTATGGTATGTTAGAGCAAAGTGTAGTATCATCGAATTCGAGCTGTCGGGGTCCTGGCTGCTCGCCCTGAAGGACTTCATTCCGATCGGTGGAAAGGATTCCCGCGACACGAAGGGCCTCCGTGCGAAGTTCTCCAAGGGGGTTCCGCTGGGAATTCGCTTCAAGCTCTTTGGCAGGATTGTTGTGTTGGCTTGAAAGAAGCAGTGCCGGTGTTTGCATACAATAATTACATCTAACATCTGCTGGTTATCCACAAGCATCACACGGGTAGTGCATTAACTGTGGTAGCTGTAAAGCTGCGGCGCTGTATCTCGAGGTTTGGCGGAAGTCGACTCAAGAAGAGGAGCAACTGCTGCACATCCTTACGAAAGTTCCGCAGCAGCAGCAGTAGGAGTAGAAGTAGTAGTCGTAATCCTAGTGGTAGTCGTTGTGGTAGTGGCGGTAGTGGTAGTAGTCCGCATCGTGGAAGTCGTAGTATTTGTCGTCGTAGTAGCAGAAGTATTGGTAGTAGCACTAGCACTAGCACTAGCACTAGCAGTAGTAGTAGTAGTAGTAGTAGTAAGTGGCAGTAGCA
Source organism: Symbiodinium sp. clade A Y106 (assembly GCA_003297005.1). NCBI lineage: Eukaryota > Dinophyceae > Suessiales > Symbiodiniaceae > Symbiodinium > Symbiodinium sp. clade A. Next base: position 10,193 of record BGNK01007910.1, on the reverse strand, counting down.
GCAGCAGCAGGAGTAGTAGTAGCAGTTGTTGTTGTTGGTGTTGTTGTTGTTGTTGCAGGAAGAAGTCATTAGCCGTAACAATGACTAGTCATCAGAAGTAGTAGTGGTGGGGATGCCAATCAAAAAAACTTTTTCCAATAAAAAAATCCAATCAAAAAAATGCAATAAAAAAAACTTTCCCTTTGGAATAGAAGAGAAGAAGGGAGTACGGAAGAAAAGAAGGCAGGAAGGAAGGAAGGAAGGCAGGAGGGAAGGAAGGAAGGCGAGGAGAGAGAGGGAGGAAGGAAGGAAGGAAGGAAGCAAGGCAGGAAGGAAGGCAGGAAGGAAGGCAGGCAGGCAGGCAGACAGGAAGGAAGGCAGGAAGGAAGGAAGGAAGGAAGAAAGGCAGGCAGGAGAAAAAGAAGGAAGGCAGGAAGGAAGGAAGGACATTGGGCAGCAAGGAAGGCAGGAATGCAGGAAGAAAGGACGCAAGGAAGGCAGACAGGAAAAATGGAAGGCAGACTGCGGTAGTACCAGGACAATACCGGCAGTAAAAGTACTATGAGTATTATTATTACTATTATTGATATTTTTCTACAACAGCAAGAACAAACCACCACCACCACCACCACTACTACTACTACTACCACCACCAGTACTCCTACTACCACTACTACTACTGCTACTACTACTACTACTACTACTACTACTAACATCACTACGACGACGACTACTAGTACTACTGCTACTAGTACTACTACTACTACCACTACTACTACTACTATGACTGCTGCCATTATTACAGCCAGTACAGGTAGTGCTACTCCTCTTCCTACTACTTCTACTACTACGACTACTACTGCTACAACAACAACTACTACTACTACTACTACTACTAGCCACCTCCCCCCCCTCCCAACTACACTTGCTCCATCCGAGCTGGGCAGTGGTAGCTTCTAGGCTCCTTAACTGCGACAGGTGCAGAAGATGCAGGGGCTCGGGCTCCCTATCTGTGACAGCTGCAGAAGTTGCAGAGGCTCACTGTCCTTATCTGTCACAATCGGTGAAGTTGAAGAGGATCAGGCCCCAAAACTGCGACAGCAGTTGGAGTTGCAAACTCGACGGGGAAGAAACTGCTCAACCACAGGTGGTCGGCTAGCACGAACACGCTGTAAATACCGTGCAAAACGGAAGTGCTGCCAAGAAGGTTTTAACACTCCTAAAACCTGAAGCGCAACATCTTATAAACATCGAAAACGAAGATGCCAGCTGTACGTGGGAGGAGCTCGCCAACACCCCTAAAGCCCCGACCTCGGCCCAGGAGGGTTTGCTTTTGAAATACTGTGTGGTGTGTGCGCACAAGGGTGTGGAGATATAGTTCGAGGTGTCCGCGAAACAGTGTCGTGATCATCCCCGAAAAAAGTTTTCTCCCACGCAATTTCGAGTTTTTGCTGCAAGCCGTTCGAAACAGGAAAGTTTAATACGCACAGTCCAGAAGTAGGGTACGAAATCACGAAAGTACTGTAAATACCGAGTAAAACGACTCTTGTGGTGATACTGTTGGGTGTGTTTGCGTGACACTGTCGTCATCATCCCACCCCCCAACCCTGCCCAGAAGCAAGTCCAAAATCAAGAGCCCGAGTTTGCAAAGTCGACAAGTCGATTTTGAGGCTTCTTATGATGATCGTACATAACGAAAGTGCTGTAAATACCGAGCGAAATGGATGTTGTCTTAACATGGCTAAGAGCAAGTGTAATTATTAGGGGGGGTGCCTGCTACTACTGCTGCTGCTGCTGCCGCTACGGCTAGTGCTGCTTTTTATTGCTACTACTAAGTTACTACTACTACTACTACTACTACTACTACGACGACTACTATTACTAGTTTCCATACCACAATTTTCTCGGCGTAACTCGGAGTCTTCCCTTAGCATCGCCGCCTGAATCCTCCTGTCACCTGTCGTGGAAAGATGTACGTGGTGATGTTGCCGCGCATAAGACTGAGTATCGCAGTGCGTCTGCTCATGTATTTTTTGTTCACTTGCTGTGTCTTCGCAGATGGGCACGCTTCTCTCTCTGAAGACGCACCCATTGCCGTGTTTGCGTGCCGCTGCTACGCGCCGGCTAGAAGTTGCTGATATTCTACTACTACTACTACTACTACTACTACTACTACTACTACTACTATTACTACCACCACCACTACTACTACTACTACTAAGTCTACTTCTACGACTACTGCTGCGACTACTTCTACGACTACTACCACGACTACTACTCGACGACGACGACTACTACTACCACTTCTACTACTGAAAGTTTTTTTGATGGGGACGAAATCTCCGGATGCACATGGGTTTGCTTGTAAACATCCAGAGAAAGTTTTTTTGATTAGAGAAAAGTTGTTTTGATTGGTCAAAAAGTTTGTTTTATTTTTGGCTAAAGTTTTTTTTGATTGAAATACAGTTTTTTTTGATGGGTTTCCCGGAGGTCGTCGTCGTACTAGCTACTAGTCGTAGTACTGCAGAGCCAGAAGCCGCAAACCAGTCTAGAAGCAAAAGCTTTTGCAGAGAAGTTGCGAGCATTTTCATTGCGTTAGCTGGCTTGGCCTAAGTAATTGTAGCAGCTCGGAGGGGTAGACCAGCTGCCTAGAGTTTATAGTTCTGAAGTCTGCAGTGTACACCGGCTTGCACCAGGCTTTCTGCCGTGCTTCAGAAAACGGACTGTCCGTCACTGTTTGCAATGGTTTCAGGTGTTTTCCTTGACTGTGAGTTTAGGATTTATCTTACCGACAAGTGTATCATTTTTTTTTTTACGTTAGTGTCTGACCTGGGGGTCATCCTCGCTTTCCCGTTGAGCAGTTGTTCCGTTTGAATGTTGTTGGGACATGTGGGCCGTGTCGTCTGCTACCAATTGTTCGAGGTATGCCGAAGAACTATGAAAGACACTCCGACTATCAACTCATATCAAAGCTAGACCGCTAACCTCCTGGAAGGCGTTAGGCCTTAGCTTTCAGTCTCAATTTCAAAAGCAACAGGAGCTTTGAGATGACGACGGAAGATGAAAGCATGTGCTTTCTGGCGAATGCAATGTGCCGAGCCGCCTGCTATCGGCCAGAGGACCGCCCACCAGAGTTACACTTTGTTAATATAGAGGCCTACTAAATAATTACCGAAATTATTGTAGGGATTCCTTATTATAGTTAATAGTTTTTTTTATAATGGACCCCAGAACCCTATTCTAATTATGAAGGCCCCTATAGTAGACTCTCGGCAACTTAGTAACTTCCCCGACACGGGCGTAGGAACGTAGCTGCATGCGGACCCAATTGTTATGACGGGCCTACCCCGGACAGATAGGACAGGACAGTCGAGCACATGAACTGGACTTCACAAGAGCTCCTGAAAGAAGCCGAGCGTACCATGTGCACAAAGCCTGCAACCACTTTGTGAAGGCTTAGTAGTTTTGCTAAAGATGTCCCATTTCATATCCCACATGTGCTGCTCACTGGCAGCATACGATAACTTCAAACCAAGGTGCCAGCAAGGTGTTGTATAACTGAATGGAGGGACCCCTGACCCTGCAGCTAGGCCTGCGACGACTACCTTGACCCCGAGGCGGTGGTGGACTTGCAAGGGTGCCTTGGACCGTGCGTGAGCCGGACACTACTCCCCTGAATAAGCGGGAAAAACTGAGTGAACGTTGTGGTGCTTTGTTGATGTTTTCTGTTCTTCCTCGTCACACGTGGGATGTGGCCGATGATGATGCTTCGGAGTTTCTTTGGTCTTGTGCTTCAGGGTTTGGTATACTGTTGCGGAACCAAGAATCGCGGATCTGAATACTTGTGTCCGAGATCTAGACTCATGTCTCGGAGGGCTTTTGAGGTCGTGTTCCACCCTGCCGCAGAGCTTGGAGACCAGCATAGCACAAAGTCATAAAGCATAAAGCCTCAATTCAAGAACATGCGCAGGTGCTTTGGATTTCGAATAACCATCATAGCCATGGAGATTCTCAGAGGCACCTAAACAAAATGGCATCGCCGGAGTACCAGTGCATAAATGGGCTGCACTGATTGAATCTTGAGGCATCAAGCATGCATGAGTGTAGGAAACGTTTATGAGAACTCGGTCTCTGATGTGTTGCTTGAAAAGGCGACGGTTAAAGTTTTGATTGGTGGGCATAGCACCGCGATATGCGATTCTTGAGAAGTTGGATCCCTAATCTGCCAATTCACTGACGCCATCTGTCTTTTGACACCCTCCCGGCAGGAAAGCGGCACAAAATGTCAACGACCTGTTGAAGCTTTGCGCTCCGGTTAGTGGCCTCGCTCGGGCAACCGGGGTGAAGCCAGGCAACTTCAGTTGCTCGGAGCTGGACAGCGTCAATTGCCCGGCTTGGCTTTGTGGGTTCTCTGGAACGTAGATTTGGGATTGGGTTTGCGTTCTGTCCCTGTGCAATGTGACGATCCACTCCAGGATAACCTTACTTTTTTGTAGGACAAGGAAGTCAGAGTACACCAACGGAAGTGATCAGCCATGAGGGGCAGGGGAATTATCGCCAGAAGCCTTCGGTGAAGTGAGGTGTAATTTTTTTTTCAGTCTCCGGACTCCGACTTCAGAACCCCTGCTGGAAAGAGAACCGCACTGCGAGCCTCCAGGCTCAGAACACAGCCTGGGCCCTGTGGCATTGCGGCCTTTTGCCCCTGGGCTGCTGGACTTCTAACACCTGCAGTAATACCAATGCTTTCAAGCTGGTTGCCAAGAGAAGTTGAAAGGCAACCCTCTTTGTTTCCAAAAGTTGCACGTGCTGCTTGTTAGTGATTCGCGCTCATGGGAATTGTTTGAGAAATTTCAGCTTTGGTTTTGGAGGCCAGGCCCTCGATGTTTGTAAGCTGTCGGAACTGGAATGAGCCGAAAGGACTGTCGGCGTTCTATTCGTTCCGTTCTCCGCGATTTACGACGATAATGTATGATGTCCGCACTTTCTATTCTAGTTGAAATTAGACTTTCGTCGGAGAAGCGTCATAAACATGTACAATGCAGCAGTGTCGGAGTGGAAAGACAAGGGGGATACATCTGATCGGACAGGCAGTGTAGACTGGCTTCGACTCGAGCAACATCTACCAGGTTTCATTGAGACCGTAGGGTGGAGGACATTTGTCGAAGCCCTTGGTCCAGACTCCCGGAAGCTTTTGACCAAGCTGAGGTTTGGCACCACCTCTTCCATCAGGGGCATGGTATGCCGGTCTCAAGGACGGAGAGAATCTTTCGACAGCTTCATCTTCTTGGCATCAACCCTGAATGAACCTCAGCCCTGCAAAAAACACATCTTGGCCATGGTTGTTGAAAGGACCGAGGCCATGGCATACTCGGCAGCAGTGTGCGACAAGCACCCTGGGCTGCCTTCAGAAGGCTTCGGAGCAGAGCAGCGCTTATGTAGGGATTTTCGGGACAGTCGTGGACCAGGTGGCATGTGTCCCCGAGTAGCAAGTTGCTTTACATCTCTGGCACATGTAGAGATCAAGCCGTAATCGTGATACAATGGCTTGGCAGGTGCGAGCGGAAGTAGGGCGTGTTCAAAGCTGTTGCATGCGATATTCGGGCGATGACTATCCCTGCAAGCAGCGTGAAGCTTCTTCCCTCGTGTTTCACAGTTGCTTCTCCAAGACTCCACCATGATGTGAAAACATGTGCAAAGAGACAAATCATGGCTTTTGGGCTTGTGGTGCTACCACTTGGCCTGTGGACACTCGTGGACGTGACTTCGTGGCTGCAGAGCCGAGGCATGTTTTGCCGTATTGGGCCTGTGGGACGGAGGAGACTTGCCGTCTTTTGGGGTTGTTCTCACCCAAGCCGAAGGCAAAACTCCGAGGATGCAAAGCGAGCCCAAATTTGTAGAGCACCTCCGTTGGTCTGGTGAGTCTTGTGGTTTCGAACTGTGCGAACGACTGCTCGCCGTGATTTTCTAGCTCAGATTCAGATTCAGCATAGAGCTTTATTGCAGCCTTGCGGCTGAGGGAAGGCCAAAGAATAGCATAGTTACTTGTGGTCTTGAACTGTGGGCACGACCAGTGATTCTTGTGAGTTCTTGTGCTTGGGCAGGATTTCATATTGATGCTACAAGGAGTTCTGACACTTTGCAGTTTCTTTGCATGTGCTTCCAACAACCTTCACCCGACAAGGAATGCTCACTTTGCCAGGGGGTGGCATCCATGCGACTTACCTGATACCGGTAAGCTTTTTCAGATCAGGGTAAGTGTTTTTGCCACGGAATTTCGCCGCAGCTACGAAGTTCGTCACAAGCATGTAAAGCTGCAGGAAGAAGTGTCTCCGGAACAACGATGGCTAGCATTCCCGAGTTTCACCGAAGTTGGACGAACAAATCGCTCATGACCACAACGATGGAAAGGACAAGCAAGGCGGCAGATCCGAATTGTTCGCCGCGACCCGAATCCCCGTCCCCACACACCCTCGAAACAGGGATAAGGATCAAAAAAAAAAAAGGATCAATAAAAAATAAAAAAGGATCAATAAAAAAATAAAAAGGATCAAACAAAAAGCTGCGCATTTGCTAGGCTCCTTGGCTTCTAGGCTTCTCGGCCTCCTGGCTTCTTGGCTTCCTGGCTTCCCGGCCCTCCTCGGCTTTTAGCTGGTTGGCTTCTAGGCTTCTCGGCTTCTTGGCTTCTTGGCATTAGCTTCCTGGCTTCTTTGCATTGTGTCAGACATATATATATATATCTATCTACATATTTTATTTAGTGCTAGTATACTTATTTCATTATACCAACAGTTCCAAAATTCTGACGGCCCGCCCGTGTTGACCCACTACTACTAGTACTAGCANTGCTAGTATACTTATTTCATTATACCAACAGTTCCAAAATTCTGACGGCCCGCCCGTGTTGACCCACTACTACTAGTACTAGCAGTAGTGGTAGTAGTAGTAGTACTACTACTACTACTACTGCTACCTCTACTACTACGACTACGGGATATGGATCAAAAAATAGAATAAGGATCAAAAAAATTAAATTAGGATCAAACAAACATTGAATCAGGATCAAAAAAGTTAAATTAGCAAATAGCAAGAAATTAAGGAAAGAAGAAAAGAAAAAGAGCGCTGATCTACCCTACCCCTAGGGAGAGAGCGAGAGAGAGAAAGAAAGAACGAAAGAAAGAAAGACAGAAAGAAAGAACAACGAAAAGACAGAAATAATGAAAGAAAGAAGTGAGGAAAGAAACAACAGCAAGAAAAGGGCAGGAAGGAAGAAAG